>BHFT01024784.1:0-48144 GCA_004320025.1 Laticauda laticaudata | reverse complement strand
CTACCTTTTGGACAACAAAGTTGTCAGCTAGGTTGGTTAGGAACTTATTTGATTTCTCACTTGGTGCAGAATTAGTCTTCCAGTTGATATCAGGGTAATTGAAGTCCCCCATTGCTATTCTAGTGCATTTCCTACATATATTTGTTAGTTGGTTAGCAAAAAAAATACCTATTTTTTCTGCTTGGTTGGGTGGCCTTTAGTATACACTTATGGCCATGTCTTTCTTTTGTTCTTTTATATTAACCCATACGTGTTCTGGGAGGTTTTCGTCTTTGGTTTCATGCATGTCTGGAGCAATATAGTGGTCCTTGATGGACATCAGTTCCTCCCAAAGACTCTTGCAGCTGTGCCCTACCATCTGGCTCCCTAAAACTGGATGGCCATGAGGCCCTGGGTACAACGGGGCTTCTTGGGACTGGACACATCACTGCTGAGATGACTTTCCTTGTTCCTGTGTCCATCAGCCCCTGAATAGGCCAAAACTGGCAAAGGGTCAAGGGAACACATGGTAGGCCAGGCAATTGTAAGAATCCAGTCCACATCACCAGGCCTCAAAAATGGAAAGTGAGATCCCATATAAGTGGACATGCTGGATGTGTTATGTGATTCTGTGTCAAAAGTGTGCAAGTGTGGCATCTGGAAAAAGAGAAGTGCAGCGGGTACGACCTTCCCTGGCACTACCCCTGCCTGTTCCGTGGTTGGGGCCAACCTGAGCGGTTGGGGCCAAAAACAGCCCCCTTGGAGCCCTCAGAACCCAGGGTGGGAGCCTCCTTGGTGGGCCTCCTTCTGCATGGCTGAAGGAGGTTGGAGTGAGAGCTTTCCCAATTGAGTGGCCTCCTGCCCACATTTGAAGGCCACCAGGGAGGAGGAGGGAAGAGCCCCTCTTGTCCTATGCCCAGAACATTCTCCTGCCATTCGCCTGAGGTCAATCTTCCTGTCCTCTTGATTTGAGTCCTACCTCTGTGGAAGCCTACCCAGATATTTGCCCAATTCTGTGGAAGTTCCTTCCCGAGGCTGAAGGAAGCTCCCTGTGCGAAAAGCCCTCCCCCTTCTTTCCACCCTTCCCTGGCCATCCTCCCTGCTGGTGGATTCTGGGGCCCTCCCTCAGGTGCAAATCCAGAATTGGACAAATGAAGTCTAGGAGGAGCAAAGTGGAACATTTGTTTCTTATGACTCAGAGAGCTTAGATGTTGCCACCCCTCAAAATAGCCCCCTAATCCCCTTCCCCTCCATCTTCCACAGAAGGCTCAGGAGGGAGGAATGGGCTTGGTCTCTTCCTTTTGGAGGAAGTGTGCTCGAGAGGTCAGGTGATGGGACTGTGGGAGGCATTCGCCCACCTCCAGCCATCCCACAGACCTCTGGCCAAGGAGCTGGTCCAATGTCCTTTCGAGCTGGTCCTTTCTAGCCTGGACATTCCTCCTGATTTGGAGTTTGGATCTCCCTCTGTTGCCTCCACTGCCTCTGGGCATTGAAGAGGATAAATCCACCCCCCACTTCCTGAGAGGGAGCTTCACATGTTGGGAGAGGGCTAGCTGCCATGTCTCCCCTCAGCTTCCTCTTCTTTAGGCTAAATGGCTCTTCCTAGGATTGAACCCCCCCCCATGCGCCCCCCTCCCCATCCTCANCCTAGGATTGAACCCCCCCCCATGCGCCCCCCTCCCCATCCTCAGCGCTCTGCTCTGCACTCTCCCCACTTCTCAGCCTCTTTGTGCTATTACGGTAAACACAACTGGCCACAGGACTCCAGGCGTGGGCTCATCAGTGCAGTCGAGGGTGGAACTGTTGCTTCTCGTATTGTTGACCCCATGCTGCGGTTGGCCCAGCCCAAGAGTGCATCCGGCTCACATTGAATCTGCCCCGCCCAGATCCTTCTCACTCGGCAGGACTATGGCTGAGCCGAGTCCCCCGTCCTGGGCCTTTTGCCTCGCGTTATTCCTAAGTGCAGATATTTCTCACCAATGGACACGTGGCTGCCCAAGGGACAGTGTTAAAAGCGGCGGCAGGAGGTCTTTTTTGAACCTCCAGCACATCTTCTGGAACGCCAGCAACCCCACCCCCACCCCCGCCTGGCTTTGTGGTCATCCACAACCTCTTCCGGGAGCCTCTCTTCCGTTCCCTCATCTCGGTCTTGGATGGAGGGTCCACGAAAGGAGCCCCGAGGCACCCGGCTACATGCCCCTCCTTCCATGCAGAGCACCAAGGACCATGGGTTGTCCAGAGTCATTTGGTCAACTGCAAATCCACCTGGAAATGAGGCTATCAGGGAGACCCTAGTCTGCTTCATCAGATGCCTCCCTGAAGCTTTAAGCCCGGACTCTGTTCCCTTTGTCCACCAATCAGGTCATATTGTGGAAGAAGTTTTTATATTATTTTATTTGGTTTGTCAATTGCTTACAAGATAATAGGCACAAGTAAAAACATAGTCATGAACACAAGGATACATATAAGAAAAATAAAAGAAACAATAGGACAGGGCACGTTGGTGCGCTTAGGCATGCTAATCTCATTTAAATTAACTGAAAGAAAGCAGTAAGGTTTGTCTGCATGAGGCGTCCCCTCGTCCCTTTCTGAATGGCTACGAGTGAGGAACCCACCGCCCTCCGTTCTCTTTTCCAGTCTTTTCCTGGCTGCCGGTGTCCAGCTGATCGGCCTGCCTTTCCCTGGTCTGCTTTCCCCGCTTCTTGAAATATGGGCACAAGGCTCTCCCTTCCTTCTCCCACCTCCTGCACTAACCAATTCCCACAACACTCGGGGAGTGTGTGTGTGTGTGTGTGTGTGATGATAATACCCATATCTGGTGTAGGAGAATTGAATCCATTCAAAGCCTCGATGGCCTTCATTCCTCGTGGCTCTGCAGGAAGAAGCTGCCACCCACATCGCTGGGAAGGCGGGGGTGGGGATGGGGGGTGGGCTGCTTGGTGCAGGGGGTCTCGAGAGGATCCTACCTTGGGGACAAGGCAGCAGCAGCAATTCACTGCAATTGGTCAAAAGGGAAGAGGGGGACAGCTGTTTCATGTGGGACCCTCGGTAAAAGTCAGCCATACCAGGGGCATCATGTGCCTTCTGGGGACTGTTTCCAGGGCTGCTGGTGTGTGTGTGTGTGTGTGTGTGTGTGTCTCGGGCTGAGCTTCCTCTTCAGATTCTAGCAGCATGAGGGCCTATTTGACCAGCTGGGCAGCAGCAGCTCTTTGTGCAAGTGGTGGGTGGGCATTTGGGCTAAGGCAGCCCTCGCCCTGCTTCAGGGGGGCTTCTTTCCCCTCCCCACCAAAGTAGAGAGAAGCGTAAACTGTCCCTAGGGAGATGAATGGAGCAAGGGGATCATGAAAGGGCATAAATCTTGGCTGCTTCAGCCGCTTCAGGCCCTGGAATGGCTCTTGAGAAGAAGGCAGAGGGCCCATAAACAGCCTCATATTTCATGAGCCAATGAATGGGAGACTCCCAGTTTTGGCAACTGAGTCCCAGCAAAAACGGGCGGGCAGGAAATGAGGGCGAAGCCTTTCCAGACGCAGGTCCCACGGGAGCCTCCCAATTAAGGCCCCCTGCAACCGGCCCATCGCCTCCCAGTTGGTTCAGGAGGTCAAAGGGAGTTAACCTCCCCCCCTCTTTTGTTTCTCTCTCTCCCTCTCTCTCTCTCTCTCTCTCTCTCTCTCACACACACACACACACACACTGTGTGTGTGTAAGAGATAGGGGGCACGACAAGGAGACACTAGGAGCTGCAATCTGGGGCAGGAGGATGCTTGGGGCAGCCCTTGGGCCACGGTCCCTGGTGCTGGGTGTCAACTGAGCTCTGCCCTCTGACACCCCACCTTGCCTCCCCAGTGCAGAAACCCCAGGCCTGGAGGAACTGCAGAGTCCTTGGTCCGGCTCCTGGGCCCTCTGCCCACCCCAAGAGGCACAGCCTGGGGGAAGTTGTCCGCCCCCTGAGGAAGGAGGAAGCAGCCAGCCAGCCAGCCCTGAGGGGGTGGCCTTGGGAAGGAGGGACACCCCAGACCCTAATCAGGATGGGCCTGACTAGGACTAGGAGAGGGTCCCATTTCCTGAAGGATGTGGGTGGCTTAGGCCACATTCAGAAGAGCCCAACAGGGGCACCAGGGTCTTACGAATGGGACCTGCCAGGGGAAACAGTAGCCAGGTCTGGGTCCATAAAGGGATAGTAGCCAGGGCCTGCTCTCCATGGCCACAAAAATGAGGACTGGCCATAATTGAGACAGGTTGCAGCAGCCACTTGGAGTTAGCTTGACTGTCGCGGATGGTGAGAGGCAGAAGCGCCTCCCTGGGGGGTTGTGGGCTCTCTTGAAGAAGAGGCTGGACAGCCACCCACTGTGCATGGTCGGGTCCAGCTCTGGACTGCTATGCCTCTCTGGAGTGGCTTCCCACCCTCTCAGCAGTCCCCTTGCGGCCTTTGGCTCCGGGCGAAGAAGGACCCTCCTTGGCCAGGGTTTCCCCTTCTAACTTCCTTGGCTGCCCTGGGAGACGCAGCAGAGGAAAAGGGGCTCTTGGGGAGGGGGGGCGATGCCTACAAAAGTGACAGAGGCAGAAGGCCCCCAAGCAGGATGTCCCCCCTCCTCATGTGTCCCTTCCAAGGAGGGGGCCGCCCTGGGCCTGCAGTGAATAAGTGTGAGCAGCTGCAGCCCCCTCGGGACGGGCCTTGGGGATAAAAAGGAGGGCAGCCGGAACAAACGCTGCTGCTGCTGCTGCTGCTGCTGCGTGCTCTTCGCCCGGCTGCAGGAGACGCCGGGGAGGCTCCGCAGGCAGAAGGACGGGGGCAGCAGCCTGGAACACGGGAGGGAAGGGGGCACAGCAACCCAAAGCCCACTGAAAGACTTTTGGAGGAGAGAAGGGGGGGCAGCCGGGCAGAGGGAAGGAGAAGGGGCTGGTGTGTGTGTGTGTGTGTGTGTGTGTGAAGGGCAGGGTCCAAGGCCAGGATTGATAGAAACGGGATCAGGGAATCCCTCCGCTCCTCCGGCTTGCCTGTCTTCTGCTGGCCCTTCTGCTGGCGGCATCTCTGACCAGCCAGGCTTCACTGGTCCCTTCAGGGCCTGGGAGGCCTCTGTGATAAAGTGACCGAATGGCAGAGCCGGGGAGGGGCCGGAGCCAGGCTGCTTCGTCTGGCATGGAGGGGGGGAGGATGGAGGGTGGACCTGTCAGTGCCTTGGAAGCCGAAGGGTCATCGTGGTCTGAAGTCAGCAGGACAAATCTTTTGTTGTTTTTTAGGCAAACATCCTCCTTAGTAGATGGTGGAAAGGCCCTGAATGCAGAATGTTTTGATTTCTGCAGCTCCAATCCAAATAGAGCTGGAAGGGACCCTGGAGGTCTTCTAGTCCAGCCCCCCATCTGAAGCAGGAGACCCTATCCCATTTCAGACACGTGACTGTCCAGCCTCTTCTTGAAGACCTCCAGGGATGGAGCTCCTACAAGCAAGCAGTCCCCCTGGTGAATCGTCCTCCCTGTCAGGAAGTTGCTCCTTCATTGCAGGCTGCTTCTCTCCTTGATCAGCTTCCATCCGTTGCGTCTTGTCCTGCCTTCGGGGGCTTTGGAGAAGAAGTGGACCCCCCTCTTCTCTGGGGCAGCCCCCCAAATACTGGAAGGCTGCCATCATTCACCCATAGTCCTTCTTTTCTCTAAACCAAGCCCCTATCCTGCCACCGTTCTTCCAATGTTTTTGTCTCCAGGCCTTTCATCCTCTTAGCTGCTCTTCTCTGCCCCTTTTTCCAAAGTCTCAACATCTTGTATTAGCTTTTGGGGCTGCTGCGGCACACGGCTGGCTCATATTTAAGAGATTGTCCGCCAAGATCCCCCCCACAGTCACTGCTTTGGAGACAGGTTTCATGTGATCTCTACTGGTACCTTTGGTTTTCCCTGCCTAAGTGTCAAGGCCTGCTTTTCTCCACATTGAAGGTCATTTTGTTGGATCGGACCCAGCGTTCAAGCCTTGGATCCTGAGGCACTGGCTATTCCTGCCAGCTTAGTGTCACCTGCAAATTGGATGAGTTCCCCATCTATTCCCTCCTCTGAGTCATTTATGAAGATATAGAAGAGTCCTGGGCCTAAGAGGGACCTTGTAGTACCCCATTGCTTACTTCCCTCCGTGTAGACGTAGGTCCATTAACTTTAAGTGTTAACAAACTCTTTCACGGCATTCAGAAAAGCAAACTAATCATGTGGGCTGGATGGCCTAAGAAGTAGAAAACGGCTCAGAAACCTCTGCGAAAAAAATCGACCAGGTTTTGAGTGGGGCAGACAAGGGTTTTCGTCCTTCCATGAAGGACTTGGGTGCAGTGAAGCCGGCCCAGGCCACGTCTGTAGACATGTGGATGAAATTCAAACCCTCCCAAGGTTTTATTTCCATAAAACAAGGTCTGGGTTTAGGCAAAGAAATAGGTACAGAAATGGACTGAACAACACAAGAGACAAATGCAATATTTTCCCTTCAGGAACCCAATGCAGACGTGGTTGGAGGCTAAGAGACATAATGGACCATATGCTGAATGGGAGTGAGGAGAAGAGCTTTCTGGGGCAGAAAAAATCAGTCCTGTTTTAGGCTGAAATCCCAGAAGTTGAGGAGCCATAATCTGCTCCGCACTGGCCAGGACGAACCTTTTCTGCCGGCTCCTGTTGTGGACGCCTCGAAAGCCATTCCTAGAAATGGCAGCCGGGTCGGAGAAGGGCAGCCGGGGTGGCCAGGGACCAGGAAATGCACCAAAGGAGCTCCAGAGTGTGAGATCCCAATCCCAGGGCTCTGGCAAAGGCCGCCTCTGGTTAGAGGGGAGGCTGGGCAGCCCTCTGGCCTCCAAGGCCTTAGGAACTTCCCACCGTTCCCGGGTGGTCTCTTGCCGGTTCAGGCGCCCGGCGGAGCCACAGCCTGGGTTAGGGCTTCCTCCGAGGCCACCCGGGGACCCAGGGCCCGCAGTCTGATGCCCGGGGATTGCTTTGCAGGGTTAAGGGGGGGGGTTGAGGCTCCCCCTTGTCTGAAGCGAGGACCTAACCCCATTTCTGCCAAAGGGGGTGATCTGAGGTAGCCAACTGTGTGCACTTGGCTGCAGGGCCACGGGGACGGCCACATGCTGCGCACTTCTAAGGCTGCTCAGGCGTCCCTTGGGAGCCTCTGGAGAGGCCACAGCAGCCCAGCTGGGCAACGGGTGCTGCTCCTGCAGAGCAGCCTCTTCCCTCTGTGTGGCCGCTCAGGCATGCTTGGCAGGAGGCCGAGAGGGGAGTCCTGGGGTTTTTTCTTGGAGGCGAGGCCAGGCAGGCCCCTCCCCACTGAACTAATGAACAGCAGTAGGAGAGGACCGGGTGGGTCAGTGTGAAGCCTCCCAAATAGCTTGTTTCCACAGCATCAATGCAAGCAGGCACTGGGAAGCCTAGACTTGCCCTTGGAGGCCAGGAAGGAGGTGGCCCCCCGCATGCCCAGCATGCCTCCCCAAGATGGGGTGGGCAGGGTGAGGGGCTCGCTCTCTGCCTTCAAGGGAAGGGAGGCCCGTCCTGCCTGGCCAAGGAGGCCAGAGGAGGGGGCTCTCCAGGGTGCTCAAGGCTTGCGCAGGCGGCCTCTCTTTTAAGCACTGGGTGGCCCTTCCAGCCAGGAAGCCCTGATGGCCGGTGCTGGGTGAGGGCTGAGGGGGGCGGGTGCCCGTCTTCTCCCAGGCTGCAGAGGGGGCAGGCACTCTGCTCAGTAGCCCTCATCGTAACGGCCTGACCTGCACCGTCTCCCCCAGATTCACTCNGCCCGTCTTCTCCCAGGCTGCAGAGGGGGCAGGCACTCTGCTCAGTAGCCCTCGTCGTAACGGCCTGACCTGCACCGTCTCCCCCAGATTCACTCGGACTCCGACGAGGGCGACGGCTCCATCAAGTACACCATCTCCGGGGAAGGTGCCGGCACCATCTTCCTGATCGATGAGCTGACGGGGGACATTCATGCCATGGAGCGCCTGGATCGCGAGAGGAAAACCTTCTACACGTTGCGGGCTCAGGCGCGTGACCGCCAGACTAACCAGCTGCTGGAGCCTGAGTCGGAGTTTGTCATCAAGGTGCAGGACATCAACGACAGCGAGCCCCAGTTCCTGGGGGGGCCCTACATTGGGAGTGTGGCTGAGCTCTCCCCCATCGGTGAGTCCCGGTGGTGCCCGGCCACAGAAGACCCTGCCTGCCCTCCCGCCAAACGGTCTCCTGGCCCACCCACGGCTGGCCATATGGGGCTCTTGGGGCTTCTCCCCCCAGGAGGAGAGGGTCGCCGTGAAGCTGACTTTCTTTGAGGCCCCCTCACCCCGCAGCCGTTCCTCCCCCGGCCTCTGCTGCTGCGGGTGTGGCTGCATCTTTTGCTCAGGCGATGGAGCCACCCCGCTCTCACTCTGTGCTCTGCCCCCGGCCTGGATCCAGCATAGCCTTTGGCAGCCCCACTGCTCATCCCGACCCTGCCACTCCGGCCTGCGTGGGCCTGGGTGTCTGGCGAGCCTGAAGCAGACCGCTGACCAGCCTTGATCTGCCCCCTCGGTGGCATCACCAGAGGCAGGAAGGTTTCGAACCAAGGACCAAGGGCTGGTTGGCTGGCCAGGCCCTCTGGGCAGTAGCCTTGCCCTGTGCACCGGCTGAGCCTCTTCCCAAGAGGGCCCCAAACCTGAGAGGGAAGCTGAGCTGCCCAGCAGCTGGTCCACAAGGGAGCTCAGCTCTTGGCAGGGAGGGAGGGAGAGTCCCAAAGGAGCCTTTTTTCCAAGAGGCCACTGCACTTCCTGCTTTTGTCTTTGAAGAGGTTTCGCTTCTCATCCCAGGAGCTTCCTCAACTCTGACCGGATGGGAAGCAAAGCGGGAGCGCCTTGGAACTTGCAAGTCAGCTCTGGGGAAGGTGCCCCGCCTCTCGTTGGTGGGCCAGGCGTGGCATGACCCGGGCTCAGGGCTTCTCTTGCCTGAACCCAGAGGGGGAGTCAGCTGAGCCCCAGCCAGACTCTGCGGCCGATGGCAGGAAAGGCAGCCAGTGAGAGGCAGCCGGGGCGTTTGGCAGGAGGGCCTCCCGCCTGGCCATTAGCCAGTCCACCTTCCGTGCCGGGGCTGNGAGAGGCAGCCGGGGCGTTTGGCAGGAGGGCCTCCTGCCTGGCCATTAGCCAGTCCACCTTCCGTGCCGGGGCTGCTCTGGGTGGACGGCTTGGACCTGCTCTGTGCGTTCTGGGGAGTGTTTGTCAACCGGCTCCCCTTGTTTTCTATGAAGACACATTTCTGGCCTCCTCCTTGAGAAGAGGCTGCTGGGCACCACTGGGACTGAGGCTTCTGCCCCACAAGCAGGTGCTCTCGGCAGAGCTCCTGGGCCCCCCTGGGACTCTGAGGGGTGGGGTGGGGGATTCAGGTTGTCTCGGGGGAGGCTTCCTTCTTTGAAAAGGGCCCTGGGGGTTCAGGCCCCCAAGGAAGCGGCAGCTGTGCCAGGTGGGAGGCGGTGGGCAGGGCAGCTTTGCCAGTGCGGAAGGAAGGGGCACCTCTGAAGGGAGAGGCTGCTGTGCCCGGCGGCCTCTGGGGAACTCAGGAAGCACCAAGCTGGGCTTGCAGGACTGGAGCCAGGCCGGGGGGTGGGGGTGGGGGGTGGGGGTGCGGCAGCTCTGATCTGCCTGCCTTTCTTGGTCTTGCTAACTGCAGCAGCAGCAGCTGAGTCCCTCCCAGCGCTGTCCTTGGGCAGCCTCTTCCTTCAGCACCAGCCGCCGGTTCTGAGCAAGCCACGGCCACGGGAGATGCGGCCATGGCTACAGGTGGAGGGGCTTAGCAACAGCACACCCCCCCCGCCAGGCAGCTACATCAACTCCCCCCCCCCAGCATTTTTCTCGGCTTCCCAAGCATCCATCAGGGTGGGGAGGAGGGCCAGTCCCCGGGTTAGGACTGCTGCCGCTCCGCTTGGCAAAGCATTGCCAGGGTTTGCAGGGAGCAGAATCCGGGGTGCACAGAAGGAGCCCCAAATGGAGCAGGAGGAGGGGGGACCTTCTGCCCCAGGCAGTTGAAGCCCCACCCAGGAGTTCACTCCACTGTCCAACCACACTTGGATTAACAACTCTTGCCAGCAGCTTCCCAGGGAGAATGGGGGCGGGGGAACAAGGGGGCAAACAACAGAGCAGGGGGCACAGGTGGGCCCCCCATTTCACCCCATTGCAGGTTCACCTCAGGTTGTACACAGGTCTGAATGGGGCAGACTCTTCCCATTGGCAAGCCGGCCTTCCTCAGAGCGGCTTCCCCTCGCCCTGCTGGCAGCTCTCCTGGGAACCGGCTCCAGCCTCTCTGTGCGCCCCAAAATGGGTGTCTCCCCCAGCCCAAGCAGCACGATGGGAGCACCATCCCCCGTGCAGCCCCAGATTGCCTTGGCCCTTTGAGCCTCCACATCCCCTGGTTGGCTCGGGCTTGGCTGGTGGCCCCTTGGCACCCCGGGATCCTTCTCACACGCACTGCCACGAAGCCCAGGCCCGACGCTGGGCATAGCGGTTGGTTCCTGGATGCCAGAGGCGAGCCCTCTCGGGGGGATCCTGCCCTTGCGATGGGCCGTGTGTGCCGTCCTTCTCATCCAGTCCTACCCTCTGACTTCCCTTTCTGGGTACTCTCCCAGGGGCCCTAACCCCAACCCCTGTCTTGTCCAGACCCTTCCCATCCGCAACATCCATGCTCCCCCGTTGGCCAGAAGGGTCGGGAGGTCAGATCTCAGGGACAGCCTGACCTCCCCGCTGCTTTCACAGGCTCTGTGGGGCCAGACTGGAGGGCCATCGTCCCTTTGCCCCCCATTTCAAGGGGAGGGGAAGGGGGGCTTGCACCAGTGGTCCCTTCACCCGGCCTTCCTTGGCTCCCTGCAGGGACTTCGGTGCTGCAGGTCCTGGCCTCCGATGCAGATGACCCCAGCTACGGGACCAGCGCCCGGGTGGCCTACAGCGTCCTGGAGGGGGAGCAGCACTTCACCGTGGACAGCAAGACTGGTAAGGGCCAGTGGCCCCCTTGGGCCCCCTGGGAGGACAGGCAGGGAGGGCTCCGGGAAGCCCGGGCAGAGCAGTCAGGACCCTGGATGTGTGCGTGTGTGGTTCAGACCCCCGGCCAGCTCTGCAGCTGGGCCCCCTTGGGAGCAGCTGGTTCTGGTTCTGAGATCCAGCCAGGCAGCTTCCCCCCCTCACTTTCTCAGAGTTGGCTGGTTAGCATCAGGCCTTTGATTAAAGGTAACACTTTAAATTAAGGATTGCTTTATAAATGCTCCATTAATATTTAATGAACGAACAGTGGAAGCCGCTCCGTCCTTTAATAACTGCTAATAAAGCTGCTCTAAAAATCTGTCTGGGATGAAGCCGAGCAGCTGATGTCACCCCTCAAAATAGCCGGGATCCAAGCCAGGGGGCTGCTCGGGGGGGCAGGATCCCCCTTCAGTCCCAGCCCCCTCAGCCCACGGGAGCAGCTGCCCCCCTCCCAGTTGTGAAGGTGGAGGGAGGCGCCCCAGGCCAGAGAAGAGGGAGGGGGCAGCAACACGGGTCAGGTGAGGTGTGGGGGGACAATGGGGGGGGGTGTTCTCTGTCTCCTAAGGGAAACAGCCCAGGTGGGGACCCAGAAGGGCCCAGACCTCCTTGGGTCCTGTGGGGCAGCTGGGGCCAGCTGGCATCTGGAAGGGGACATGGGAAGCGTATGCTCCCCTCTGTGCCTGGGCTCTCCCCCTTTCCATGAGGGGCGTTTCTCCTCCCTCCCAAGCAAAGATGATGCCGGGGAGCTCTCAGCTGCCNTCCTCCCTCCCAAGCAAAGATGATGCCGGGGAGCTCTCAGCTGCCGCTGCCCCACCGAAGGGGCTGGAAGGGAAGGGGCCCTTTAGAGGGGCCCACTGGGCTTCTGCTGGGCTTTGGCAGCCGGATCTTCTGAGGGTCCTTGCTTTCCCTTGGGAACCATTTGGTGGGAGCCGCTCTGGGGAGCCCCAGCCCAGCAGGGAGCCCCCTCCAGCCGGCCCCAGGTGGACAATGCTGCTTTGGACGCGGAGATGGGGGTCGGGGGTTGGGGGGGCAGGGGCAGTTGAGAGAAGAGACAGAGGTGCTTCTCCAGCAGAGAAGGCAGGAGGGCGGGACGAAGGGCTTGGCCAGCTTCTCCCCAACCTGTCCCAGCCTGTCCTGAGAAGCAGGACTCTGCGCCCCCCAAATGGGCCGAGGCTCTGGGCTGGCGCTGGCCCTTCCCCTCCCAAGGCCTCCCCCAGACGTTGGCCTTCCATGCCCGGGCGGTGGGAAGCCCGTGGGTGCAGCTGCAGAGCCCTGGGAAAGGTGCCCTGGGACCTGGCATGGCCAGCCTGGGAGCTTTTGCTGACTGCTCCAGGGATGGGAGGCCAAGGGGAGAGTGCGGGGGCCACTAGCTGGTTGGAGACCCCGCCCTCCTCAAGGGGGGGCGGCAGGGCTGCTTCTCCTGGCTGGCTGGTCCTGCCTGCCAGCTCCCACTCTGTGTTTGTATGTGTGTGGGGGGGAGCCTCTCCTTTCCTGGCCCAGCAGCCAAGTGGTGGGCTGTGCCTGAGCGAGCCGGGCCTTCCTGGGCCCCCAGGCCCCTCCCTCTGTTCTGGTGCTGAGAGCATCTCTCGGCATGCACTGGGCAGAGCCTTCCTGGACCTGGAGCTCACAGTTTAATTGCCCGGATCGGCAGCTTAACTGGCAGAGCCATCGTGATCATTAATGCTGTAAAAGGAGCCATAAAATCTGGCACACTCATTTTTTGTAATAGATGATAATGAGAGCTGTTTGCATCTTTCCTTTTTGACTTTGACCTGGTTTCTCTTCTCCTGCACGTCCAGGCCGGCCCAAGAGGACCTGGGCTGCACGGTGCACCCGTGGCCAGCAAAAGGGCAGCGACACCCTCACCCCAGTGCAGGAGGGGGTGTGCCCACCTGGGAGGCGCCCCTGTGCATCGCGGCCCTGGGCAGTGCCCCTCCGCCGCCTGCCCTGCTTCCCAGAGGCTCCTGGAGGGCCTGTGGGCGGGGCCTGGGAAAAGAGAAGCGGCCAGGGAGGGTCCCGGAAGAGGCAGAGGGGCCCGCAGGTGCCTAATGGGCGGGGCCACAGGCCCAGTGGAGACCCTTCTTGGGCTGGAGACGGAGACGGGGGGGGGATAGTTAGACTTGTAAATTGACAGGATTCGGTTCAGGTGAAGTAAGGCAGAATCCCCTCCTTTGACATCCGTCTTGCAAGTCTGAAAGTCTGGTTCCCTCTCTGTCTCCCTCACCACTCCGGAGCTTGGGGGGGGGGCTTTCGGGGCCTCCTGACCCTCCAGCTGCAGGCTATGCCGCCGTTTCTTCCTTGACCGTCCCCTCGGCTGCCTTTCTTGGCTCAGGCTCCCGGCCTTTCCCGCACACCGGTACCCTCCCGGACCAGGCTGAGCAGGGTGGACGCCACTCCCACCAGGGCGGGGGAGGAAAGCCAGTGGTGGAGGGCCAGCCGAGCATGAACACCCACGATGGGTCAGCTGCCGCAGGGGCATCGGGCTGAAGTGGCTATGGCCAGGCGGAGACGGCCAATTGGCATTTTCGGAAGGGGAGCCAGGCAAGGCCCAGGCGGTGGGGGTCCTTGTGGCTTGTCTTGTCTTGAGAGGGAGGGAGGAGGGCACCACGAGACAGCCTCCAACCCTCCCCCCACCCGCACTTGCAAGCTCCCAATTCTCTAGATCCCAAGTTGGAGGCAATTAGCTAATGATGGGACTACTTTGGCTTCAGTGTCATCCCAGCCCAGATGCAGGGGGGGTTGCCCCACCCCTTCTCGCCCTGGAGCCCCCATGCACCAGGTTGCTTCTACGCACTGGCTGCTCTGTGTGGGAAGCAGCTGCCTTCGCCTGCTCGGTCCCCGGCTCACCCAGCCCCAGGCAACGCCTTAGCTGCAGGTGGAGGAGCCCCCATGGCTGCTCCAGGGCCTCCCTCAGCCCAGGGACACTGCTGGGAGGCGGGAATGATCTCTGCCCGGGGCGACCCTCCTTCGCTTCCTTCCCTTCCTTCCTCTTGCATGGACTCCAGGCAGCACCAGTTCCAGCAGAGGCTGCTCTCCCCCTTTTCCTCCTCCTCATCTTGCTTAATTTAAACCCTTCTGGGGGGGGGGGGGCGCTTTGAGGCGGTTGAGGTTCTTCCCGGCTGTGGCTGCTGGGAAGGCAGCCGGGCCAGCCCAGGTCCTGCAGGCCACCTGCATTCCCCCCTCCCCTGCCCGGACCACCTGGCTCAGCAGCGACTGGGGAGCCCCGAGTGTCAAAGGTTCGGGTTTGCCTTCGCTTCTCTGTGTTTCGTTTGGGCTCTAAGTTGCCCATTCGGCAGTTTTTATTCTTATGGCCCTTCGAGTTGCTTTTATTCCTGCCATGGGTGCTTTCGCCATGTTTCCTGCTCTGTGCAGGCCGCCAGGCATGTCCTTGGACTGCAGCGGGTGGAAACACGTTTAATAAGTGAGTGAGCCAATGAAAGGGAGGCAGCCGGGCGGGAGCGGGAGCTGCAGGCCCTGCCGAGTTCTGGGCTGGGGGGCTCCCTGTGCCCTGGAGACCCCCACCCCCCACCCACTCTGCCTGCCTCCTGGGGCTGGGCCCCCTGGGTGCCCTTTGGCCCTCTGGGGCAGAGCTTGGAAGCCCCCCCGCTGGGCCTCTCTGGCCGTGGCCTCCATGCGGAGGGCCCTTCCTCTGGCCTGGGGAAAAGGCGGCCAGGAGACCCTCCGGCCTGGCCCTCTTTGGGCCGCAGCAAGGCAGGTGGCTCTCTCGGCTGTGGGGCCCCTGGCTAGGCGGGCCGGCCGGCCAGTGGAGACCAGCGTCCTCCCCTGCAGGCTGGGTTCAAAGGAGTTCAGCCCGGGAGCCAGGCCACCCCATAAGATCTGGCTTTGGGGTCCAGCGTGTCGCAGGAAGGCCACCCACGGGGGGGGGAGGGCGGTCTGAGTAGGCCCTGCTCCTCCCTGCCTGCTCCACAAGGGCAGCTTCCCCAGCGCCTGGCAATCGTTCCCTGCTTGTGGTGACCAGAAACCCCAAATCTCTGGTCCCGGGGGGGGGGGCATTTTCCTGCCTTGATTTGGTTCCCGTTGCAAGATCAAGGCAAACGTTTTGCTGACACCGGTGAGACCCTCCCTCCCTCCTGGACAGAGGTGGCCAGCCCCCCCCCAGTTAAAGGGATCCCACCAGTTGGGGGGTGCAAGAACAGACTCGCCTCCCAAGACCCCACACTCACCAGCCCCTCCCTTCACTCGCGCACCGTTTGCGCAGGGCAGCAGCCCACAAAGGAACCCAGGCCAGTTGGGGGTGCAGGGCCCCAGGGGCTGCCCCCCTTTCCCTGCTTTTTCTCTTCCCTTCCTTTCCTCCCTAATTCCTGCTGTGGCCGTTCAGAAGAGAGGAGTGGGCTCCCCTCGCCTCCCTCCCGCCTGGCTCCGGGCCCCTTCCAGAGGGGACCGGAAGACTGTTTGCCGCCAGGTTGGCCCTCCTCACAGGCAGAGCTCTGGGCAGCTGAGGGAGCCCTGCAGGGACCCCAAGCAGACAATGGCCAGGAAAGGGGCCTCCAGCAAGCCCACCCCCCCTTGGGCTCATGCCCTTCCCCCACCCCCACTGGGGATCCTTCTGTCTTCTGAGGGAGGCTCTGCGCTCCCCCCCCGTGGCTGTATGGAGCTCTTGTGGGCCGGGTGGGATTTCTGGGAACGGAGGGTCAGCAATTGGGGGCGCCCTCCCTTCACAGACCCATTGGCCTCCTGCAGGTGTGATCCGGACGGCTGTGGCCAACCTGGACCGGGAGACCCAGGACCGCTATGAGGTGGTGGTCCGGGCCACGGACATGGCAGGGCAGCTGGGGGGCCTCTCGGGCTCCACGACCGTCACCATCGTCATCACTGACGTCAATGACAACCCCCCTCGCTTCCCCCAGAGTAAGGCTTCAGCCGGAGGAGGGGCAGGGGGTGACCACACCAGAGCTGGGCTCCCGGGGAGGGGGAGGGGGGCCACTGCTGCCCAGGACCCCCTGGCCACAGCACCTGGTCACCTGCACCCCNGAGGGGGAGGGGGGCCACTGCTGCCCAGGACCCCCTGGCCACAGCACCTGGTCACCTGCACCCCTGCGCAGCTCGAGGGGGGTCCTGGGGAGTGGTGGCCGGGGGGGCAGTCTCTGCAGGCCCTGATCTCCTGCCAAGAAGGGGTGAGACAGGCAGGAGCCCCCTCCCCCTTCATCAGGGTTCAGTTCTTCCGTTCTCTTGCTCCCCTGCCTCCCACAGAGATGTACCAGTTCAGCATGGTGGAAACGGCACCGGTGGGCACGCTGGTCGGGCGAGTGAGGGCGGAGGATGCTGACGTCGGGGAGAACACAGACATGGCCTATCAGATGAANGCTGGTCGGGCGAGTGAGGGCGGAGGACGCTGACGTCGGGGAGAACACAGACATGGCCTATCAGATGAAGGAGGAGGGGGCCCTGGGGCCCTTCCTGGTGGCCACAGACAGCAACACCCAGGAAGCCCTGATCTCCCTGCAGCAGGTGAGCCCCGAACTCGGGACTGGAAGCCTCAGCCCCCCATGGGAGGTAGGAGCACCTGCCCCCCCAGCCATGGCGCGTGAACCCTCTGTGGAGGGGCCTATGGGAGAGACAGACCCCCCTGCCCTGCATGGGGCCCTTCCCAATGCCAGGGGTCAGTCACCGGTGGGGTGTTGAGGCGATAGGAGGGCAGAGTGACCCCCTCCCCCTCCCTTCTCCTTTCAGCCTCTGGACTTCGAGGCCCAGGCTGTGCACACAGTGGTCCTGGAGGCCCTGAATAAGTTTGCGGAGCCCCGCTTTATGGGCCTGGACACCTTCCGGGACCAGACCCTCGTGCTGGTCTCTGTGCTTGATGCGGACGAGCCCCCTGAGTTCCGGCCTCCCGGCGGCCCCCTGGAAGTGCAGGAGGATGCGCTGGTGGGCTCCCTGGTGGGAGTGGTCTCTGCGGTGGACCCCGATGCGGCCAGCAGACCCGTCCGGTAAGTCCGGTCATTTCCTGCCCCCGGGGGAGGGCTGGGGGAGTGGAGAGGGCCGGCCCCTGTGCCGGACACGGGTCTGGTGAAGGGCTTGGACAGCCGGAGCAGAGCTGCCCCCCACTTCCATCGGTTTAGGATTGTTTAGGATTGTTTATGTATTTCGAAGAAAGCATATACGCACCCCCCTCCGGTCGCATGGGGCCCAATGCAAAAGAAAGAACAACAACCATCATCAAAAGGAAAGATAATAAAATAATAAGCCCCCCAACACACCTTCAGCCGTTTAATGGGCTCCCCCCCGCTCTGGGTTCCCCAGGCCAGCTGGCAGAAGCGCCCCTTCCGGGGCCTTCCGAAGAGAGAGCGACGGGCAGTCTAACCTCCGGAGAAGGGCTGACCTGGCTCCTCCGCCTGGTCCAGTCCCCCCCAAGGGGCCACTCGGTCACAGTCCAGGATGGATGGGGGATGGGTTCAGGCTCCCAACAAAGGGTGTGGCCTTGTGGGTCAAGGCCAAACAAAAGGGGAAGCTGTGTGGAAGTTTCCGATGGGTTCAGCCAGCAGACCCCCCTGGACACTCAGAGACCCCAACCCCGGGAAGCCCCACGTCAGAGAAGCCCCCGGAGGGTGGTCTTGAGAGGGGACAGCAGACGCCGGGAAGCCCCCTCCCCTGTTGACAAGGTGGGAAGCGTGGACAGTGTGTGCAGCGGCCGCAAGGGACCATGCCTGGTGTGGGGTGGCATCCGTGGCCATCCAGACCCTCAGGACGGGGGCTCCTGAAGTGGTGGGGCTGGCGGGGGACACACAATTGTGTGAATAGGCTGAAAAGAGGCACCTCCTGGCACCCGCCTTGCGAGGCAGGCCAGCCAGAGAAGCCAGGTCCCCTGGAAGGTCTCCTGTGTTGTCTGAATCTTGACCCTCTGGAGGTCTCTTCCCAGGTCAGGGGGCCTCCGACTCCCACGGTCAGTCCCACGGACAGCCATCTCCGGCCACGACAAGGGGCCAGCCGGCAGCTCTTTGTCTCCTCTTAGCCCAGAGGAGGGAGGGTGTCTGTGTGTGTGTTGGGGGGGGTGTATTTCTAAGCTCAGTAAAATCAAGAAGCCCAGCCCCACCTCTCACAAAGATGGCCAAGGGTTGTCAGATTTTATTTATTTATTCCTTCCTTCCTTCCTTCATTCATTCATTCGATTTTTGTGCCACCCCTGGGTGGCTCACAAACATTTCCCTCCTTGTCTGGAGACAAGGGGGGGGGGGCGGCTCTTGGCACTTATTCAGGCTCCGAATGAAAAAAGGGCGGCTGAAATATTTACGGCAGGTCGGGAAGGGTCTGGCGGAGTGGAAAGTCAGCAGGCTGGTTAAAAAGCCATTTCAGGAAGCAATTAGGAAGAGAAGAGGCGCCTTCGCTTTCGAGGCCGATGCTGGCCTGGCATTTGCTGAGGGGGGGGCACAGGAGGGCAGAATGCCAGTCAAGGGCAGAGCAGGAATGTGCTCAGCATTTGCTTCTGGGAAGCCCAGTGGGCATTGTCCAGAGTGGTGACATTCGGTATTTATATAGTCATTTATCTGTTGTGGCTCTGGGCAGTTCATGTAATTAAGCAGCCAAGCAAGCAACGAGGCCAAGAAACCTGCACAAATATCAGTAAAAAACAACACCCCCTTGAAAACCAGATTAAAGCCGGATTGAAAGCGTAATGCAGGGGTGTCAACCTCAAGGGCCAACTGCGGGGTGCTTAGATCTGGCCTGCAGGGCTGGTCTGGAAGTGGCAAAGGATCCGCCCTGGAGCCTCTGGTAGCCGGAAGGGGGCAGGGCAACCCCCCCTTTGGCCTCCGAAGTGATAAAAGGGAGGAAAAGGGAAATATTTTGCCTTTCGGGCTGGCAGGATTGCGCTCCTGCAGCCTATGAAGACAGCGTTGAAGCTCTCTAGGCTTCCTCTGGAGTCCGTTTCTCCATCTGGTCTCTCTCTCCCAGCAGGGGATCAAGTCAGTATTTAAAAAAAACAAAATCCCACAAATGTGGCCTCCCTGTTTTTGTAGCTTTATGAAACCATGCCATGCCCACCCTGACCACGGCCCCACCGGCCCTCCAAGGCCAAACCCAAATCTGATGGGGCCCTCAGTGGAATTGAGTTTGACCCCCCCCAGCATCAGTGGGCGCAGCAGGCAACCTTGCGTCCATCAGCCCAGCCCTCCAGCGCGCTCCAGACACTGACCGGAGCCCCAGGCAGAGACCTTCGGAGGCCGACCGAGCCTCCGGGGCCAGGAGGTTCCCAAGGGTGGGCAGGAAAGGCCCCCTCCTATGCCCCCCGGGGCTGGCCGAGGAGCTCCGTAAGAGGCAGGACCGTCACCCGCCTCTTCTTCTGCCGGACCTGATGGCCTGGATGGGGGAGAGTGGGTGGGGGGCAGCAGGCCTGGGTGATATGGTGGCCCTTTGGCCAGACCCCTGCAGGCAGGCCAGAAGCCTTGGGCCCATGGCTGTCAGGAGCCCTTTGCACCGGCCCTCCCCGGCAGCCCCCTTGCCCGCCCACCTGCCCTGCACCTCTCCACCCGCAGTCCCAGGAGGCTGGGGCTTAGGCCCTCCGGGGTGGGGGGGGGTCGGGAAGGCCNGGGTCAGGAAGGCCTTTGCTGCCTCCCTCAGAAAGGCGGTGGGGGGCAGTGGATTTCTGCCTGAGGGATTCATGATGTCCGTCCGTCGGTCGCAGGAACCCTCGTGCTCTGGCCACGGAGGGGCTGGGCTTCCCAGGTGGCCGGTGGTTGCTGCCCTCAGCGTGAGCTGGACTGGCGTGGTGCCCCATCGCCAGGGCTGTGGGCAGAGCAAGCCCCCCATGCCTCCTGCCTCCTTTCCTCTGGCGTTTCTCCTGCTCAAGGTCTCCTGGAGGAGCCTTCTCCCCGGTGCCCTCTCCGGGTTGTCAGGTCTGCAGATTTGACGAGTGCCCTGCCACTCCTTCCTCCGAGCCATTAATTTTATAGCAGTGGCACTTTGGCAAAGAGCCTGACAGGTGCACCCTCCCTGTCCGCCGGGGGCTACCAGGCTGGGATGGGCATCGAAAGAGCCGGCAGTGCCAGCTGGAGCTCTGTGGGGGGGGGGATGCAGCTCATCCCACCATGCTGACCTTCATCTGATGAAGTCTTGACAGCCCAGCCATTGGCTCTTGCTCAGCAGAAGCTAAGAAGAGACCCCAGCCCCAATTTGCAGCCTGCCTGTCTGTCATGCTCTCCTGCTACTGCCTGGGCTGATCCTCCCTCCACCTGTCTCTTGGGTTGAACTCCTTCTGTGCACGTGGTTTGGGGGAGGCGGGAGAGGAG
The DNA here is from genome assembly GCA_004320025.1 of Laticauda laticaudata. Classification (NCBI taxonomy): domain Eukaryota; kingdom Metazoa; phylum Chordata; class Lepidosauria; order Squamata; family Elapidae; genus Laticauda; species Laticauda laticaudata. The sequence goes on along the minus strand of BHFT01024784.1, from coordinate 27,947 downwards.
ACCTGTGGCAGGGGGGGGGCAGGGGGTGACAGAAACGGCCTCCCTCTCTTCCCTGGCTTCGGCCTGGCCTGGCTGGGCTGCGTGCCACCTGAAAGGGAGAGCTTGCTGGGCATGGCCCTGGCAGCCCCACTTGTGCCTTCCCAAGGGGAGGAAGGGCATGGCACAGCAGTGGGGGGAGGGCTGATGAGCTGGACTCATGGAAGGACCCGGGCACACCCTGTGCCAGACTGCTGCTGGGTGTGTGCCCATGCCAGGCCGCTGAAGCGGAGCGCAGGTCTCTCTGCCCTGCCCAGCCTCACTCCCTCCCTGCCCGGCTACTTCTGCCCAGCTCGGCCAGCTGCAGCTCATGGCTGCTTTGTCTTCTGGGCCCCAGGTACGCCCTTGAGCCCCCCGAGGGCACAGAGCAGATTTTTGATATCGACGCCCAGACTGGAGCCATCCTGACCAGGCAGGGCTTGGATCGAGAGACGGCTGGCTGGTACAACATCACCGTCTTGGCCATGGAGGCTGGTGAGCTGGCTGGGGGGGGGAGCTGGTTGTGGTTGGGGAGGTGGGGGCGGTCGCACGGGAGGCCTTTGTGTGGGGAGAGTGAGCCAGGGGTGGGGGTGCAGAGGGGTCTTATCAGCCCTCGGGACAAGCAGCACCACCTTGATTTGGGCAGGGGGCAAGAACTCCCGGAAGGACTGGCTCTGGGGGTGCCAGTGGTGTCCAGCTGGCTCGCTTGCCTATTCATGGCTCTCCAACAAGCTCTATGTCGGGGGACGTGTCTGCTCTGCCCTCCCTCCCCCATTCCCACCCCACTCCATTCCTGCTTGGTTTCCCTTCTGCTTCTGAAAGGGCTCCAAATGCTGTGGGGAAAGGAGTGGAGAAGGGCTGGAGGAAGGGCCGTTCCTGTCTCTGGGGTGAGTGCAGATTGCTTTGGCAGGGGGGTGCAAGGCTGCACAAGGGAGAGGTTTCTCCAGTCACCTATTTTGGGGGCTTCCAGGAAGATTGGACTGCCATTTGTCAGAAATGGTGTAGGGTCTCCTGCTTGGGTGGGGGACTGGACTAGATGACCTGCAAGGTCCCTTCCAACTCTGGTTATCTGTTGTCTGTTAAGGGCTCCGTTCCCACGGCAGGTTTAAGTGGCTTCTGAGGTGTAGTTGGGTCAGTGGGCTGCTAGGCAGCCTGTTGTGCAAGGCCGTTACGGTCCAGTGTGTGGAGAGCCTGTTGTGTGAATGCAGTTGTCATGGTTGACTCCAGCCCCTGTGCATCCCTGGAGGGCAGAGACCTTGAGGCCCCCTCCTCACTCTCTGGCCAGCCTTTGTGTGAAGACCCCACCCCAGTTCAACCGTCCTTGCTGTACTTGATACGCTGGAATGGAGAGCTGCCACTCAAGGGCTTCTTGCCCTGCTTTTATCGATGGGGCTGCTTGACTAGAGCTTTTGAGCCGGCTATGAATCCCCTCAACTGCCAGGCCATCCAGCCTGCACTTAACTGGGTTTAGTGTAATCATGGGATATTCCGTCGGACAGCTGCGCTTGAAAGAGAGATGTATGAGGCCTGCAGCCTCGACCCAGAGGGGACACAGGGGAGGACCGGGGTGTGGGGGCTGGTGTGTTGTGGTCTGTGGCATTGCAGAGAGCCAGGCACAATTGAGCAACAAAGATTGATAAGCCCTTGCTTATCAATGGAGACCGAGTGGAGCAAATGGCCAGTTTTAGGTTTTTGGGTGTTACCCTCAAAGAGGACCTGACCTGGGGGGCTCACATTGCAGCCCTGGTCAAAAGGGCCCAGCAGAGATTCTACTACCTGAGGCTTCCCAGAAAACTACAACTGAATAAAAAAACTGCTGGTGACCTTCTGCCGCTGCACCACAGAGAGCATCTTAACTTACTGCACCTCTATATGGTTTGCCAGTTGCACAGGGGCAGATAGGAAAGCACTCCAGAGGGTCAACATCATTGTCCCTCAGAGGATCCTGGGTTGCCCTCTCCCCTCTTTGGAAGAGCTTTGTAGCTCCCGCTGCCTGAAGAAAGTTCAAAACATCCTCAAAGATCGACCTCATCCTGGGTACCTTTTTTTTTTTTGAACTATTACCATCTGGCACATGGTGCAGGATAATAATAAAAACAAGAACAAATAGGCTGAAAAACAGCTATCCCAGGGCAGGAGCTCTGTTGAATTCCACCGTATGGTGCAGTGTTGGTGCAGTCAGTCAGGGGGCTCTCAGGTCAGTGTGTGGAGGGTGAAGGATGTGTGTTTGTGTTGATTTTCACGGTCATGATGTGCACTGAAGACGGTGTTTGACTGATTTCGTTGTTGTATGAGGTGCAATAACAATAAACTAAATTAAACTAACTAAACAAAAACCTCCAGTGGCATTCCAGCTATCTGGTGCAGGCAGCTCCCCGCTAAAGGGACCAGGGCACGCTCCCTTGGAGCACAGGGGGTTCTGGCAAAGCCATGCTAGCTTTGGTGGGGCTCGCATTGTTAACGCTGATTCGTGGTCTTTAACATAATTCCGTGGATGGCCTCCTGGGCCTCCTCCAGTTTTCTACCAGGGTGTGGGTTCCCCTCTCCCCCAGCTGCTTCTTCCTTCAGCCTGATTGGCGGCTGCTTATCCGGTCCAGGAGATCTGGTCTGCTTCCCAGTCGAGGGGGATTCCCGTCCCTCTGTCGGCCTCCCCCTCGGCTCTTCCCGCAGTTTCTTCCTGAGAAGCTCAGCCTGGTGTTGGGCGACAGAGGCAGGAGAGAAGCGGAGCAGGAGCAGGTCAGCATTTCCTTCATTTCCTGCTGCCACCTTTGCAAAGCAGCTGCTGATCCAGGGACTTTCCTTTCTTCCTCTGACTTGCATTTCGAGGAGCCCTTTCCTGTTGTTCTCAGCATCCTTTGCAAACTCATTATGAGCCCCCCTTGCCCCGCCCAGACTTTGCCATCCGGCCGGCTCTCCATCGCCTGCCTGCATCCTTTTCGGCCTGCAGATTCTCTCTAAGCTTTTTGTGCAGACACAATGCCTTTTTGCACTCCATTTTTTAATTTCTCGTTGCAATTATTTGCTATTGTCCTTTTAGTATCTCCTTATTTAAGGAACCCCCCACCAATCTGTGAGCTCTTTTCCCTTTAGTTCTCCTGCCATAGAGCTCCATTTATTAAAAAAATGGTGTTCTGAAATCTGAGGCACATATTAAAATCCCCTTAAAATTAAGGACTCTGGTATTGCGCCATCCGTTTCCCTCAGGGCTCCTTCCCCTTCCTAAATTAAGCCTTCCTGTTGGAGGCTTATTGGCCTTCCGGGGGCTTCTTCCCCCCTCCCAAAGAGAAAGGGGTCGGCCAGGCCTCAGGTGTTTCCTGGAGGGGCTGTTGGAAGCTTTAGTCTGCCAACAGATGTCGTGAAAATGAACTCATTAAAATCAACCACGTTTCTTTGAGGGCATCGTCCACATCTTCTCTTCGGTCAGAGGGTCAGTCGTAGATTCTAAGGATAACACTGTTTGTTGCTCCTCATTGACTCGATGACAAGGCTATGAATCTCCTGAGCCTCTTGCTCCATATGTCCTTGCCTGGACAAGAGGCCCCATTTCAGCCACGCCCGGATCCTTCTCCTCTTAAAGTGGCCTAGAGGGTTTCCTGCCCAGGCAGAGGGTTGGACTAGAAGAGCTCTAAGGTTCCTTCCAACTCTGTTGTTCTGTTCTGTTCTGCAGGGTTTGCATCTCAAAGCTTCAGAGAGTCCCGTTTCAAGTTCCCCTGATCTGGTTTACCTCACTTGGGTCAAACAGAGATCTTGTCCACCATCCAAGTAACCCAGCCCTTGGTCCCTGGGACCCCATTTGCTCCGTGGGCCAGATCTATGGAGATTTCCGTCGTCCAGGTCATGGTTGCCCCAGAGGCAACTGGGCGCTTTCCCCCCTGAGCAACGTCTCCTCCAAGGAACGTCTTCAGAACCTTCCCCACCATTCAGTCAGGAGCGAACAACGTTTTCAAGGAAAAAAGAAACAGAAACCAAGAAAGTCCAGCTGCCTTTTGGGAAGCACCTTCAGGTTGCCCAGGGGTCACTCTCTGGTGGAAGGCCTTCTCTCCCAGGGATTGGAAGCTGGGTGGGAATCCCCAGGAGCTTCACTCCCATTACTCCATCCCTGGTGGTAGCTCTTCTGTGGGATCCTTGGCGCTGGTTTGCAGACGTCTCCATACCTGCCGGCGGGGCAGTGAACCCTCTGCAAGGGAGCCGGCTCTTAACCCCGCGTGGCAGAGAACCTCCCCCTAATGGCTGCTTTGTCAGCAGGAACTCCAGGGGAAGCTCCCCCTCCCCACTGTCAGCAGCAATCGCTCAGGAGGTGCCCCCCCAGCTGAGCCTGCAACTCTGGCCCGGCTTCTCCCCTTCCTGCCGCTGGAGGGGCTCCTGCTGGGCACCCTGATCTGTTCCGGGGGCAAGGCTGAGAGCAAAAGCTTTTCTGCCAAGCCTCCCCCCACGGGACCTCCGAAGGGGCTGCTCTCAGCCAGGGGGGCCAGTCAGGAGTCGGCAGCACCTGGTCTGACCCTCACAAGCCAAACCAGGTTTCACCAGGCCTCAGGGTCAGGGTGCAGGAGGGGAGGCTCCTCCAGGTGCAGCTTCAGGGGCGCTGGTGTCCTTCTGGCACCCTGCGCTGCTTCAGCCAGGGCCCACGGCCTCCCCTTTGCCCCCAGCCAGCCTCCTGCCAAGCCCCCCCCATGTCCCCTCCAGAGCTGGCCAGGAGGAGATGGCGCCAGGACAGGACTGGCCGCAGAGAGACAAGCCCCTCGGCTTCTCCGGCCGCAGGGGCTGAGCCGCCCTTGGCCAACTGGAGACTGACCCTTCTGCACAGCCAGAGACCCTCCTCACAGTCCAGGCCAGGCTCCCTCACCTCACCTCTGTGCCCCCTCGGCCCAGGGCAGCCACGGATGAGTTTGCCTGCACACACACAACGCGTCCCCTCTTTCTGAGCTCCACATGGAGGCAAGGGAACCAGCCAGGCTTCCTGGTTGCTTCTGGGGCACCAGGGACCTCCCTCTCCTCCCTCCCCCTTCCCCACCTGCCTCCCCAAAGAGGAAGCCCCCGCGTGAAAGCTGCTCTTCCCCCACTTCAAACAAAGGCAGAGGAAGCCAAGGCCACCAGTGGGGGGTCCTCCGCCTTCCTTTGAAGCCCCCACGGCGGCTGCTGCTGCTGCTGCCTCTCCCTCAGCTGGCTGGCAGGCACTTCCTCTCCTCTGGGGCTCAGCTGGGCCGGGGAAGCCGCGCTCAATCGCTCCTCAAGGAAGGAAGAAAGGAAGGAAGGGGCAGGTGTGGCGGTGGCTGCTGGATTTCGCTCATCATAAGGGGAGGGGCTTGCCTGGATGGGAGGTGGGAAAAGAGGGAGGGAGGAGCCCCACTGACAGGAAGGCAGGGGATCAGAACTCTGCCCCCACCGGGCCCTCATCCGGTGCCCTCCGACCGGCACCCTGGTCTGGGCCACCATGGGTGAAGTGCCCAGATTCCCAGGCAAAGCCTGCCCAGACAGAACACCTTGCGGGTGGGGAGGGCACCGTCCTGTGTAGTGGAGCAATCAGCCTTGCCACCAACCCCCACACATGCCGGGGCTGTGCCCCCCCCTGAAGCAGTGGTGGGGAACCTGGTGTCCCTCCAGAGATGCCCAGGAACTCTGTGGCTGCTGCTCCTGCTGCTGGTGAGGGTGGAGCTGCCCCTGCCCGGATGCGAACTCTTTGCATGCTACACAGGCTCACTCCTTGTGCCCTTCTCTGCCCCAGCACCCCCCATGGAGACCTCTGGGTGGCCACCCCCCTCCCTGGCCGGCCTGCCGGCCGGCCATAGGTTCCCCTGGCCAGGTTGCCCTCCAGCCAAAGGGGTTTCTGGCCCAGACATCCCTGCTGGTTGGGACCCTTCAGGAGAGTAGCCTCAGCAGGTCTCCTTGAGGCCACTCGGTCCACCTCCGCCCCCAAAGTAGCACTGTGGGGGGAGGGGAGCCCCCACTCTCTGGTTGTGGCTTCTCTCGAACTGCTTCCCTTGTGCTCCAGCCGCGCTCAGGAGCCCCTCTTGGGCTGCTCCTGACCAGGCTCTTTCAGGCAGCCAAAGAGGGCTCTGCCCCCATCCCCACTCTATGTTTTGGGGGGACACCCCCCAGGGAGGGCCCCACTTTTGCTGTCTCTGCCTTTCTCTGCCCCACTTCCTCCTCTGCCCACTCCGCGGTCTGGCTGGTGCAGGACGGAGTCAGCAGGAGGCCTGTCACCCGAGACGAGGTGCCAGCAGGAATCGCCTTGGCCTTTCGTGGAGAAGCATGGCGGCCCCGCATGGCCTGCATTTGCTTGGCTTTGGGCTCCGGTCGATCCCAGAGGCTTTTCCTTTGCATCCCAAGCAGCGAACTCCTCCTGCCCCTCCTCCTGCTCTCTCCCTCTCAGGCTCCCCAGGAACAATTTCCCCCCCTTTTGGGGGGGGCTTGGGGGGGCTCTTTGCTGAAGGCCCAGCGGGAGGGGCCTCAGATTCTGCTGGCTGCTCAGAAAGAAGCCTCCCTCATTCAGGAGGGCAAAGGAATGATGTCGTTTGGGTCGGGGGGGGGGCGGCGAGAGGCTCTGGTCCACTTTGCAGAGGCAGAAAAGGTGCCCCCTGCCCCTTCTGATACCCTCGGGGTCTCGCCCTGCTCCGAAGGCAGAACTCAGGCCGGACCGAGGGCGGCGGTGGGGATCACTCGGAGGAGCAGGCCTGGCCCCCCAGCCCCTCCACCATCCGGCCAGTCGTGTGCCGGGGGCAAGGGCTGAAATGCAGGCAGGAGTGGGGGGGAGGCCCTGCGTGGCACGGGGCATCTGGTTCCGAGGCTCAGCTGCAGGCAAGGCCCCTTGCTGGGAGGGTGGGGGGCCAGCAGGCTGGGCAGCCGCCGAGCAGCCTGTCAAGCGGCATTAGTGCCCGGGCAGAGGCTGGCGGCTCTCCTGTCAGGAAGATCTGACTCATCCATTTTAGTTGTCCAGGCACTCCTGCTCCTGACATTATCCTTCTCGTTTTGTAATCATGAAATATTAATGGCGGATATTGGATTTAAAGTGCAATTTATGTCTGAGTCCCTGGCTGGGAAGGGCAGCTGCAAAGGTGAGCCTGCAGAGAGGGAGGGGAGGGGTTGGCAGGGGAGGGGCGTGTGGGGTAGGGGAGAGGAGCCCCCCCACCCTGTCCAGGCCCTGCCTCGGCTTTTTTGGGTCAGGAGCAGCAGGGGCTCCCTCAGCACGGAAGGAACCGGGAGCCCCACCACCGGCGGCCATAGGGAGCCCCCATCTTCCCCGTTCTGATGCCGCAAGTGCCGTGGCTTAACTTTGGGTGGGGCTGTGCCCAGCCCCTTCCTTTTTCTCCTGCCCACTTTTGGAGGGGGAGCTGAGCTTGCCCAGGGATTAGGGGGTCCCAACGTGGAGGCAGCAGCTGGGCCGCCCACTCAGCNGGAGGGGGAGCTGAGCTTGCCCAGGGATTAGGGGGTCCCAACGTGGAGGCAGCAGCTGGGCCGCCCACTCAGCTGTGGCAGTCTTTGGGCACTGGGCTGTGGTCGTGGCCGGCCAGGAGGACGTGGGATGGCTCGGCAGGTTGGCCTGAGGTCCCAGGTGAGCTTTGTGCCAGGGAGCCTCCCGCCCAGCGCTTTGCCTTCCTTCCTTGGCTCTGGCAGGGGCTGGCTGGGGGGAGCTTTAACCAGAGCTGCAGTTTGGGCCGCTGTCTCTTTGCCCTCTGCCCCCCCCCACCGGAGAGGGCCGAGAGGGAAGAGGGGAGGAGAAACGCCCAGGGGTCCCACACCCCTGGGAAGAGAAGGGCCGGGGAAAGTCAGGGGGCACCTGGCCAGNCCCAGGGGTCCCACACCCCTGGGAAGAGAAGGGCCAGGGAAAGTCAGGGGGCACCTGGCCAGGGCCTCCCTCCCTCAGCCTCCCCAGGCCCCATCCAGCTGAGAGACCCTCTGGGTGTGTGGGGGTGTCTCCTCCTCGCCAGCTTCCTTTGGCTCTTGCCCCCTGGGGCAGAGGTTTACCTGCGTTGGGGCCATTCCCCCCCCTTCCGCCTTACCTGGTTGGGCTGGCTGTAGCCTCCCCCCACTGCCCCTTGGTGGGACCTCCCCCAGTTCAGGTGTGCCTCCCATCTTCCAATATGTTGCCCCTCCCCCATTTGCAGGAGCAGCTCAGTTTGTGGGGGAGCCTGGGCTCCAGGCCACAGCCCTCCCCTGCTGCCCTCGGGCCCTGCCCAAAGAGGGGAGCCCCCCAGCCTCTCTTGGCCCCNCAGGAGCAGCTCAGTTTGTGGGGGAGCCTGGGCTCCAGGCCACAGCCCTCCCCTGCTGCCCTCGGGCCCTGCCCAAAGAGGGGAGCCCCCCAGCCTCTCTTGGCCCCACATCCCCCTCCCACTTGTTCACACATGCACACCCAGCACCAGTCCGGGTCTCACCCACACACCGCCTGCCACTCTGGCTGCTAAGGAGCAACACCCCAGATTTCCGGGGGTGGCTGCTCAGGGCCAGGTGCCCCTGCAGGGGCTCCGGGTGAAACGGAACCCTCATCCCCTGCCCCCCAGGTGGATCTTCCCCCGCCCCCCAAACTCTGCAAAGGGGCCCCCGTCCCTCCCCTGCTCCTGTGTGGGGTAACTCCCTGCCTCCACCTGCAGCGCCTCCTGCGGAGGAGGAACCCCTCTCCCGGGGCCCTTCTGGTGGGACCAGCAGGTGGCAAGCCCCCCCCCCTCCTGAATGGCGTCCTCGGATTAATGGATTCCAACTCCAGGAGGAAATGCAGAAAAACGGCATGTTTAATTTTAATTTAGGAAACTATTTAGGTAGCAGCCTTGTTTCCTTGCTACTGTCAATCACATTTTCTCAAGGCTGACATCAATTAGTTTAAAAATATTGAATGTAATTTTGCCTGACACAACATATTGCAGCCTTTGCAAAATATAATTTATTTTAGAAGAAGAAATAATTAAACTAATTTGCATGTCAGTCAGCCAAGCTGGGACGCCTGGGAGGGAACTGCTGTTGGAGACAATGGATCCCCCCCTCCTGGTGCCACCCTGAGGCACAGCCCTCTGATGGCGCCACACCCCCCACGCCCCCCACCCCACCCAGCAGCTTTTCCAGGGTCGAGAGGCCCACGGGACTTCGGGCATCTCCGTGGAAGCTGAAGCTGAGAAGGGGGCAGAGGGGGCTGAAAACGGAGGTGCAAATCTCCACACACTGTATACAGCATAGCATCCAAGCATGTTAAAACTATTTTATTTCTATCATCTCTGTTGATCTACCTATCAAATTCATACGGCTGCCTTTCACACAAGGTGACTCTACAGTAAAGCCACTTCCCTGGTGCCAAGGTAAATTCTACCCCCCCAACTAAGTTTAAAATCAAAAAGTGCTTAAAGCCCCTCCATCGAAGGAAGCGGTGGGGGTGGGGGGTTGTCCTGGGCAAAGAACAGGCTTTGTGGCTCTTCTAAACCACAGCTGAGGGGGGCTGTCTGCATGGGGGGGGTACCTCCGGAGGACCAGCCATGCTACAGAGAAGGCCACTTCTGGGGTCTCAGTAGAGGACATTGTTTCGTCAAAGGAGTCCCAAGTGTGCCCACCCTGCAAAATGGAGCCAGCTGGGCGCTCCCTCGGGCACCCAGGCCCTGTGCCAGGCAGCGCTTTGTGGGTGGGGATCGCCCTCTCTGAAGCAAACCGCCCACCAGTGCAGCTCGGATGGCAGACCTCCTCCGTGGGCATTGCAGACCGGCTGAAGCTTGCAGGGCAGCCCCATGGAGCCCAGCTGCGGAGGGAAGAGGACAGGGGCCATTGCCTCAAGGACCCCCCATCTAGGAAAGGGTGCGCACTTGTGCACGAGATGAAGTTGTGCAGGAACCTCTCTGGCCACAGTTGCTCTAGAGGCAGCAACCTGGGGTCCAAGAAGAGCCTCAGGTGGCCCATCAACCTTGAAGGGGGGGAGGTGCCACCCCTTCTGGGCAGCCTGAACACCCACAGAAGCCCCCTCCCCCCTTTGTTAACCAGAGACGCTCTTCCCCATCCAACCCACCCTGCCTCCGGGCCCCGCGACTGAGCCTTGACAACCTCCTGGCTGACCCAGGCTTCAAAGATGGAACCGCAGTGAGCTCCCGAGCAGGCCGACTCCCCACAAGAGAGGAGAACATACCGAGCCCTGCAGCGCCCCACACAGTGGACCTCTCCCCTCCCCCTCAACACCAGCTGACCCCTGAGAGGAGGGGAGGAGAGCCTGCACCACGCCACCCTCCCCAACTCCCAGGCGTGAAGTGGGGGCTCCCTGGTGCCCTCTAAGCTTGGCCGTTTTCTTGCAGGCGTTTCAGGACTCAACTGGGGAACATCATCAGTGCTAGGAGGGAACAGGTTGTGCTCTGCTTGCACTGATGATGCTACCTAGTTGGGCCCTGAAGCGCCTGCAAGAAACAGCCAGGCTCCCTGGTACCAAAAGCCTCTGGGAGGCCCCACCGCTGTCCTGGCTCTGCCACGCTCCCCTCCAAGGAACTAAATCCTGACCTGACAGCCGACTCGCAGGGGTCCCGGTCCTGCTTCTTCCAAGGTCTCCCCAGTGGCAGGCCAACCTCCTGCCCCGTCTTCTTCTGAAAAGGAAGGTCTGAGGCTGACCAGCTGGAAGTCGTTGGGGTGCAGCACCTCCTCTTTCTCCCCACCCCCTCCTCCAGAAAGACCCACAACCTGGCCTGCACACAACTGCGGGAACAGCCCCCTCCGCCCGGCTGCTTCAGTGCTTGGGCTTCCGAGTTCAACTTTGCTCTAAAGTTGCTTTGCTTGTGGTTTTCTTCCGGAAGCCCCCAGGGAGGTTTCTTTCTTTGCGCAGCGGCTTCTCTGCAGGCCCAGCTCAATCCCATCATCCGCTCGGGTCTGGCTGGGCTCCTCTGTGGAGCATGGCTACCTCAATCGCACTGGGACAATGGTGGCTCGAAGCCAGCCCCCCCCCGCTGTTGGGGAAGGCAGCAAAATACCCCCCAGCATGCCCCCCCAGCGCCTGTGGTGCCCCAGCCCTCCCGAGCACCCCTTGCCTTCGGGAGAAGCGCCCAGGGATGGGCCTGTGCTGGTCCTCCTCCGCCCCCCTGGCCCAGGTAAAGCGGCAGGTGGGAGGCCAAAGGGCCCTGCTGTGAGAGGTTGCTGAGCTAAGCCTCTCCATGTTGGAGAGGGGAGGGGGTTTTCCAAGGGGTGGGGCTGCAGCCAGTCATGNCAAAGGGCCCTGCTGTGAGAGGTTGCTGAGCTAAGCCTCTCCATGTTGGAGAGGGGAGGGGGTTTTCCAAGGGGTGGGGCTGCAGCCAGTCATGGCCACCAGAAGAAAGGAAGGTGGGGGGCTGGTCTCTTGAAAAGTTGGGGTGGAGGAGGGCAGATGGATCCTTCCAGCTCCCATTATTTCTGTCCTGAAAAAGCCTCCAGGTCAGGCAGGGATACAGCACTACGAAAGTCTGATTTTGGCAGCATCATTTTGGTCTTTCCTGGGGAGAATTTTTGGGGCTGGGGGAAGAAGCAACTTCCAACAGCCTCCCTCCCTCTCTTCCTTCCAAAACCCCAAGCATTTTGCGTGCAAAACTGGCCCTTCCCAGTGCATTTGGGGGGGGGGNGGGGGGGGGGGGGGGGCAGAGGGAAGGTGGGGGCCCTGAGCCTCCTTCGCCGGGGGAGCTCACTGGCCGGGGCAGAGACACAGACCTGCGATCCAGCTGCCACCTTTTGGGGGGGTTGGAGTCCACCTTTTGCTCATTAGCTTCTGAGTTGGATGACCCAGATACGAAGCCAATTAAGGGAACCTCAGCCGAAAACAGGAGGAGAAGTTAACTCTGAAGGCACCCCTGGAAAGTCGACCCCTTTCCCGCTTGGGGAGTTTGTGAAATCTCAGCCATCAGCAAAAAATCACAATAATTGGAGGCAAGATTGGAGATTTTCCTGGGGGGGTGCTGATGGCAAAACTGGGGAGGCCGGGTGGCGGGGGAGGAAGAGCGGGCAGGGATGTCCCGGCTGACATTGCTGGATCCAGGGCTGGAGGGACAGTCAGGAGGTTTGGAGTAACTTTCTCCAGCCGGGCTCCTTCCTTCCTTGAGGGAGCCGTTCCTTTAAAAGGGGGCCCTGAGCCTTTGGGCCACCAGGGACAGGTTCCGGCAGGGGGGGCTTTCCACACATGCACACACCCCTCCTGTGACTCACAACCACAGGCCCAAAAGCCAGTAAGGCCTCTGTTGTACTGGGGGGCGGGGCTCCTGCACACCTGCTGGCTGGGGCTCCTTCCCTCATGCTTGGGGGGGCTCCCGCAAGCTCCTTTGTTGGGGGGTGCCATCCCCAACTCACTTGGGGCCCAGCAGAGGGGCCACCTGGGGTGAGGCATACATGAAATCCTGGGATGGCAAAGCCAGGTGCACAGTGGGGGGGGGCATAATTCAGAGGCAGCCGCTGATGGACGGGGGGCAGCACCTAGCTAGGGGGCTAAGGGTGGGGGGAGCAGCTATTCCTTTATTAAATTTGTTATCCTTTCACTGACAAGGTAACTGAGTGGACTACAAGTGGGACATGTATGTATAAAATTAGGAAGACTTGAACTTCTTCTTGAAGTTAAACGAGAAGGAGAATCCAGTATTGATTACTAAAATTGGCACTTTGATTTTTGAACATTGTTGAAAGGTAACAATCTTCCCTGTTTGTTGGCAATGCTTAAAACTCAACCCTTTGGGAAACCATGGAGCCCAGAATATGATGTTGATTCCGGTGATCTGCCTCCGTTGGGGAACTGGTGCGCTTGCTGAGTGGCTGATCTTGCCCTTCCCGTGGCCAGCCCCCTCTGTGGCCCTGCCGGACTTCCAGACGGCCTCGCTGGAAGCCCCCTGTGGGGGCTCAAACTTCTTTGGCTCGGGGCTAATCGAGCAGTGCCCCATGTCGGCTCGGCTGAGAGCTGGGCGCGAGCAGGAAGGTCTGGTGGTAGACGCAAAATGCCAGTCGGTCTTGCCAGCCGGTCCAAGAAAAGAACATAGAATAACAGGCTCGGAAGGAACCTTGGAGGTCTTCTAGTCCAACCCCCTGCTTGAGCAGGACACCCAGAGATCCAGATGGGACCGTGGTGATGGTGGCCGAGGGTCAGCCCTCCTTATTTAGAACTGGGTAGCTTCTCTGGTGGTTGGGGTGCCAGCCTGGCATCTGGGGCTTCTGCTACTCATCCACCACCTTGTGTGTGTGTGTGTGTGTGTGTGTGTATTCCAGACAATCCTGCTCAAGTGTCCAGGACGGTGCTCAGAATTCGCATCCTGGACGTCAATGACAATCCACCTGAACTGGCCATGCCCTACGACGCTGCCATCTGTGAGGATGCCAAGCCAGGAGAGGTGTGGAGGGTCGGCCCCGCCTAGCGTGTGGTGTTTGGGTAGGGGGCAGAGGGGGGCTCTTTTCTCCCGGTCATTGCCTGGCACAGCTGCAGGCTTCTGGCCCTGGGTTTCCCCGTGCCTCTGCCACCTGCGGAGCCCCCAAGCTGGCCAAGGGCCCAGAGCCCACACCTGGGGGGGCCTGGCCTGGCCCTGCTTGCCCTCTTCGTGCAGGCAGAGGGGCTGGGCCAGCCAAGCACCCTGTGCTGCCTCCCTCAACGGCCATCCCGGCCTCTTCCGCAGCTCATCCAGACCATCAGTGTCGTGGACAGGGACGATCCGCCAAGCGGCCATCGCTTCTACTTCATGCTGGGCCCCGAAGCCACCGGCAGCCGCCACTTCTCCTTGCTGGGCATCACAGGTAAGCCTCCCCTGGGGAACCTCTGGGGTCAGGCATAGGGAGCTGCCTCGCCTGCTGCCCCAGAGGGCTCCGTCCCCTGTGACCCTTCGGCCCTCCCTCCCCCCCTCGCAGTCACAGGCCCTTCATAAATACCCCCAGTGAGAAACCGCCGCCAACGGCCCATCTGTTTCTTCGTACAAATTTGTAGCTGGCTTTGAGACGTGATTTATAAATATTGCTATAGCAGCCAGGATGAGACAGTGATGGATGGCAGCCCAGATGGAGGCTCTTCCTTAAATCTTGTCCTGTCCAGCGGCTGAAAGGGGCCAGCGGGAGGCCTTCCCCTGCCTGGCACAGCCCTGGCGCACGAGGGCCAACATGGCCCTGCCCGGCTTCCTTCCCTCCCGGGCCTGGGCAGGCAGGGCCACTGGAGGATGGGCTGATCTAGGATCCACGGGAGAGATTCCGAAGGGGGAGATGCTGGGGCCAAAAGCAGCAGCGCAATCGTCCCTGCTTTCCCGCTCAGGGGTCCTTCCCTAACCTGAGCCCAAGGGGCAGGCAGGGTCTCCCAAAGGGGAGGGGCAACTCTGACTGCCCCCACACACGCCGTTTCCCCTCCCCCTCAAGAGTTGCTCAGTTCAGGCATCTGCAAGGGACGGTCAGGGAGGATCCCATTTCTGGGCTCCTGGGCCCGCAAAAGAGGAGCCCAAGGGAGCCAAATGCTCTCTATACAAGAGCAAGTGGGGGGACATGGCAGCCTGACTTCCAGGAGCTAACTGAGACACGGGGGGTCCGTGACAGGCGCTGCAACCGACGGGCAGGGGCCTCTGTCCCGCAAGGTGCCTGGGCTGGCCCTGGCTGGACAAAAGTCCCCGAGGCAAATAGATCAGGGCCATCCATAGACAAAGCCCACGGAGTGACCAGGCGCCATCCGATTTGTGTCGCCCGCCTAGATGGATGTTCCCTGGGAGGGCCTGGCCCCTGCCCGGCCCCTCCGCCTTCCCAAAGTGCCCCCCCCCNCCCCCCCCCCCCCCGCTTCTGCAGCCGCCTCCACCTCCACCTGCGGCTGACTTTTCCTCCCACCTTCCCGGCAGGAGAGCCTCTCCGGAGAGCTGGGCCTAGTGGGTCCAGGGGAAGAGCATGGGGGCCTGGTCGGCTTGAGTGGGGAGGCTGCGGTGGCAGATCTCCAAGGCCTCCTTTCTCACCCTTCCAAAGGGGCTTCCACGGAGTGTTGCAGGGAGACGGTTCCTGGCATCCTGGGGAGGCTTTCCATGGCCTCCGCACAGGGGCCCAGGGTGTCTCTTAGTGCCGGTTCCTTTTCTGCCCAAGAGCCACTCTGAAGATCAGAGGCCCTTCCTTACCTTCACCGCCCATTCGAAGGCCAGAGGGGCCCCCTCCCCCGTTTTGCCCCTCCTGCTCACTCCTCCTGGCCTCCAGGCTCCGTGGGCAGCCCAGGCGCATTTTCCACTGCCAGAAGGGGGTCTCCAGCCCAGTGCAGGACATGGACGTTTCTTCCTCCCTCCGTGTAGATTAAAGCCTCTTGGTGGGCTAAGGAAGGGGGTGGGGGGTATGCAGCCTGGAGCTGCCGTCTTCTGCCATGCTTCCTCTGGGCTGGGGGCCTCCGTCTCCATGGGGACCGGCAGGGGGGGAATCCCACATTTGCTGAGGACGTTCCACAGTTGGACCCGATGGACACAATCCAGCCCAGCCTTTCCATAATGGACGAAGCAGCCCCTCCCCTCTCCCCCAGCTCCTTCCGGCTGTCCTTCGGCGCCTCTCTTCTCTGGCGGGGCTCAGCTGCGCTGCCTCCGGTTCCTTGGCGTTTCTGAAACTGCCTTCCACACCTGTCGTATCCTGCTCCATGCCGGGCACTAATTGGGGTAGAATGATTCCAAGCGTTGTTTTTACTAGCGTGAGAAATTGAGGATAAGGTGGAATGGATTGCGTCCTCTGCAGAGTCTCCTTTGGGGTCCTCTCTGAGCTTGCTTTCTTGCAGACATTTCATTACCCAGCTAGGGAACATGGTCTCTGTGTGTGTGTGTGTGTGTGTGTGTCTATAGCAGCTCTGCCGGCTGCTTTGGGTGAGGCCCTTCTTGGTTGGGCTCCTCCGTGAGCTCTTTGTGTCGGCTTCTCTTCTCAGCCAAAACCGCCTTCTCCTCTGACCTCGCTTGCCTTCTCCTGGCACTGGGACTTTGGCCCTCTCTCCTCACCTGCGTCCTTTACGCCCACCATCCCTCTGGCTCCCTCCAGCGAGGTTTAGAGCAGCCCTTGAGTGACGGTGGGTGAGAAACGGAAACCGTTTGCAGATCCTTCTGCTTTCGCCCGACTCGGAAGCTGTCTGGGAGCAGCTTGGCATGGCCCCCCCTCGCCAGGTCTTTGGCATTGGAAGCGAGCACCATCTCTCTGCTCGCTCCGTCTGGAGGCGTCCATGTGCAGGGAGACCGTCCTGGTGGCTGGGAGGCTGCATCAGCAACGAAGAAATAATGAGATTGGCAGGAGCTGAGAATTCGTCCTCCGGCTTCATGGAAGGTTCCTACTTTGGGCTCCAACTGCAGTTTCCTCCCAAACACATTTCCAGCCTTGGCATTTCATTCCCAGCCAGAGCGGCCCCTCCCCTTGCGCGGCCTGTCACTTTCAGAGGCAGCTGGACCATAAAGCCCACCAGCCCCCTCCCCCCTTTTCGAATGAGTGTCAAACGGAAGGGTTGCCCACCGTCTGATTGGCTGCCTGGACCGTGTCTCGCTGCACCCTTCCCACGGACAGGGACGTGGTTCTGCGTGGTTCTCTGAGCCAAAGTCTCCCTTTGCTGGTGCCCGAGGAGTCCCTTGCAGCCCTTTCCCTTCCTCTCGCCTTCCCTTTGCCCCGTGATCCTGCCTGGGGATCTGCTGCTCTCCAGCAATGGCTGGAAGGTTTGGAGGAGGCAGCCCCTTCGTTCAGACTTTGAGAGACGCTCAGCAGCCCAGAAGGAGGGGCTCTGTCCCTGGCCACGCCCTGCTTCCCACCGGGCTCTTAAGTCTGGGGGGCTGCTTCGCCAGGCAGGACCACGCCCTCCTCCGGCATCTCCTTGCTGCATGGCTGCTGCCACTGGAGTGACCGTCGTCCCTTGGCTGACCCTGCGGGGAATAATATCTCCTCGTGGCCTCCTCTTCGAACAGTCTTCCCTCAGCCTTCCCAGGGCTTGAGGAGGTGCTGTACAAAAGGCAACCAGAAAAAGATGAAAGAAGCCTCGGGGGAGCTCCTGAGGCCATCTAGTCTAACCCTCTCAGGGCAGGAACTCAAATGAAAGCATCCCCTTGCCAAGCGGCTGTGCAGCCTCCCCTTCAACCCAAGCAGCGGAGAGGACCCCTTCCCCATCTCTTTGGGCCCGTGGTTCCCCTGTCCAACTCTCTTTAGCCATCAGCCTCCGTCTCAGGCTCTCCTTGGCCGAGGTTCCCAGCCCAAGGGGGCACCCCTTCCCTCCACACAGCCTGGTGCAGGATGGGCACGGTGCACCCAGGGGCCTCTGGCCCTCCTTCCACCACTTCTGCTCCAGCCAGCTTCCTCCTGCAGAGGATTTCGGGGAGGGGGGATTCTGTGGGGGCTCCCTCATGGATCGTCTCACCTGATGCCAGCCAGCCAGCTCCAGCCACTGCGCAGAGGGACCGACGGGGTGAGGCATGTGGTCTCCCTTCTGAGGGGCTGCACGGGGTGCCCCTCGCTGGCCTCCTCCCACTTCTCCTGGTCTTGCTCCCTCCCCAGATGACACGGCTGGGCTGCACACTCAGCACCTGGGCTTCAACCGGCAGGAGCAGGACCTGTTCCTGCTGCCCATCCTGGTGGTGGACAGCGGCCCCCCCACCCTCAGCAGCACGGGCACCCTGACCGTCCGCATCTGCGGCTGCGACAACACCGGCACCATACAGTCGTGCAACACCACTGCCTTCACGGTGTCCCCTTCGCTCAGCCCCGGGGCCCTCATCGCCCTGCTGGTCTGCCTCCTCATCCTCGTAGGTGAGTGTCGTCTTCCCCCCCCCAGGCACCCCTCGATCCCCTGATGCTCTGCCCCCTGCATCGGTCGGCCCCAGGAGGCTGTCTGGCTGCCAGAAAGGCTCGCAGCTGGCATGGTGAGGTCCTGCCCACAGTCCTTGGCACACCGGTGGGAATTTTGGGGGGCAGGGAGAAAGTCGTGTGGATCAGAGCCAGAAGCAGCTGTCCAGGCCCAGGCAAGGCAGCCTCTTCCGGGGGCTGCTCAGGTCCTTTTGCTGTGCCTGGTGCGGCCCCTCCCAGTTCAATGCAGGGGGGCATCTGCAGGGGGCCCCTCCCCCCTGAGACTTCAGGGCCTGCTTCGTGGGGGTCAGCCGGGAGGGGCTGGGACTGTCAAGGGACTCAGCTGCAGCTCCTCGGAAGGCCCCCCCAGCTGTCTCTGGGTCCAGGTGGGGTGGGCCTCCTCCGAGATGGCTGCGGGCCCCTCCAGAGCCCCTCGGCCAGTGGGGAGGTGAGGGCATCAGCCCTGTCCGGGGGCTGCTCCACGGCCTGCCTCCCCCCCCACATGCCTCCTGTCCCCGGCTGCAGTGCTGGTGCTGCTCATCCTGGCCCTGAAGCGCCACCAGAAGGGGCACCTGCCCTCCGAGGAGGACGAGGACATGCGCGACAACGTCATCAAGTACAACGACGAAGGGGGCGGCGAGCAGGACACCGAGGCCTACGACATGTCGGCGCTGCGCAGCCTCTATGAATTTGGCGAGACCAAGGTGGGGGAAGAGAAGGGGACACTCCCACCGCCCTCGGAACTGCACTCCCTGCCCCAGTGGCGCCAGGTGCCGGACCTCGACTTCTCCCTCTTCAGAGACTACATCCGCCGTAAAGTGGGGCAGGCGGATGGCGACCCTTCCGTGCCCCCCTACGACTCCTTCCAAACCTACGCCTTCGAGGGGGCTGACTCCCCATTGGCCTCCCTCAGCTCCATCGCTTCCCGCTCGACCGGCTCTGAGCAGGACTTCTCCTATCTCGGTGCTTGGGGCCCCCGTTTCCGGCAGCTGGCCGCGCTCTACGCCGGGGCCCGGGCTGAGGAGGGCAGCCGGGAGACCTAGGCCCGGCTGGAGCAGGGCTCCTGGGGCCCAGGGACCACCCAGAGACCTTGGGGTGGGGAGGGAGGAGGGCCTGAGCAGCAGCACAACCCCTTGGAGCCCCCTCTCCCCCTCCCTGGAGGGAGGACCGGTGCCAGGCAACTCCCCTGGCAAATTATCATTTAACTAGATCTGTGTCAGAAGAGAGCTGCCCTGGGGGGGGGGCGATTTAGGGGGGGAGCCTTTTGTTGCCAAATTGGTTTTGTCCCTTGATTTTCAGCCTCTGACAAGCTTTGATCTGCTAAGCAGCGCCTCTGCCAAGAGCCCAGTGCTCCTCTTGCTGGGGTCTCCCAGTCCCCCTCTTCTTGCGGGGGGGGGGGCACCCAGCCTGGACCCCTGGCCAAATGCTCAGGCCAGTGGGCAGCAGCTCCGAGATCCAGCCACAGATGCTGGTGTGGCCGGCCAGAGCCCAGCAAGCAGCCCCCTTTGGACCTGCCGCCTGCCTGGAGTCCCTCGGCCCTGGCTCCACTTGGAAGAGGCCCTGGGGGAGCTGGGGCAGCCGGGCCAGGTTCCGGTACCAGATGCAGCCCCCTCAGCCCTGCTGCCCTCTGGGCATGTTCTAGGCTTCTGCCCCCCCCAAGGCTGGCGGCCCCTCCGCCCTTGACTGAGAGGCCTCGTCTCAGGTTATCTGCCCCTCCCCCCTCCCCTCTGACCACTGTGACTCCCTCCAGCCCGTCTGCCAGGGGTGGAGTGGAGGCTGTTGGCCCTCCAGCTCAGGAACTTCCATGGTTCTTTTCTGGCCCCGGGTGGGGAGCCACCCCCCTCCCCCGTGGAAGTGGGCAGCCAGGCTCCCGGGCAGGGGGGCCAAGGGGCCAAACAGGGTATCCGACATTTTTCATCCAGCTTCCTTCCACCACTGCTGCACACAGAACAGCCGTTGGGGGAGGGGGGGTCACACGGACGCCCCCCCAACACTGAAGACACTGAGCCCTCTCCTCTCCCCCTGCCCCAAGTGGGGAGGNACGGACGCCCCCCCAACACTGAAGACACTGAGCCCTCTCCTCTCCCCCTGCCCCAAGTGGGGAGGAGGGAGCTGGGAGCTCCCCTGGAAGGTCCAAGCTGTGGGAGCCCCGAAGGTCCTTCTGGGACGTGAAATAAACCATTTCCTTCTCACCCCCAAGGCCTCCATAGTCCTCCTGATTCTTTGGGGGGGGGTCAGGGGTCAGATGGGCACCTGCACAACCACAGGGTCTGGGAGGGAAGGGGGGAGGGAGGGGGGAAAGGCTGTGAGGGCTCTGTCTGCAGCTGGACCCTTCTTGCTCTCTGCCCCCCTCGCCCCAGACTGGGGCCCTTATGCTCAGAGGCCCCCCTTTCCCCTCTCCCCGCCTTAGTTCCATCCGCAAAGAGAGGGACCCCTGCCCAAAGTGAAGCCAGCAGGCCCTCCAAGGGCTTCCTCACTGGGGTGTGGAATCCCCACCCCCAGTCAAGCAGGGTCAAGGCTTTGGGCAGGAGGGACCCGTTCTCTTGGTGCCCCAGCCGCACTTCAGCACTTGCTTTGCCTGCTTTGATTTGGGCTGCCTGCCTGCGTGTGTGTTGTGTCTTCTGGGCCAGAAGCCCCGGGGCCTTCAGTTGCGGAGAGTGGGCATTGTGGGGTCCTGCGCAAGGTCGGAGGGTCCAGCAACCTTCCAGCTGCCTGTCTGGCATTTCTTCCTCTGACAAGCCTGTCTTCTGGGGGGGGGGGGGGGGCGAAAGCAAGGGAAGAAAAAACCTTCCATCCACTTTATTTCCTGCTGGCCTCGGACTCCAGCGGCTGGCCAGGAACGGGGTTGGCCCTGGAGAACTTGGCTCCCTGGCCAAGAGAAGCCGGGTGGGCATGAGGCAGCCTCCTCCAGGGCCTGTTGGGGGGGCAGCAGGGAGGGGAGGGGGGAAGGGAGGGGCTTCTCTGGCACAATGCATGGGGGTTGGGTGAGGGGGATGGGGGAGACCCTGCCAGCCCCGAGGACGAGGAAAGTCACTTGCAGGATCTATTCTTTGACTTCAATTTATGGGGCCACCAATTCACTGACATGGGCAGCTGACGGTTGAGGAGGGGCCCCCCTCCCTTGAGCCAGAATAAATAAATGTCCTATAAGGAGAGGAAACGCGGGGGGGGGGGGGGCTGGGTTCTCTCTGAGCTGGGCGGTTGCCCTGCAGACACTTTCTTCTTCCGGTTGTGTGGTGCGAGAATCACAGAACAACTTGGTCTGTCCAAACAGCCCCCCAAACACCCATCGATAGCCTCCAGGAAAAGCCAGGTGGGGGGGAGCCCGTCTCAGAGGGCAGATTGGAAGGATGGGGATCAGCAGTGGGAGGGGCCTACTCATGCAGGCGCAGGGTAGGAGTAGGAGCCAGCCGGGGGATGAGTCGGCCAAGGAGAGGCCCAAGCACAAAATGGCTGCAGCCTCCAACCCCCCCGCCCCCCCACTGCCTGATCAGGGAATATTCAACCCACTCTCGGCTGCACTGGCCAGATCACAGGACGCCCCACTTTCAGGGGGGTCCAGAGAAATTGCAAGGGGTCCAGAGGAGGTCGGGGGAGGAGGGGTTACAAACCAGCTGCCCATTTCATCTGGAGCAGAGTCCCCATTCAAACCCTTGGAAAGTCGGGACTGGGGGCTCTTGTCCCAGAGGAAAAGAGTTACAGGGGAGGGGGAGGATGCAGAAAGTCCCTCCCCCCTCTTGGTACGGGTCTCCATCACCCACAATTGCTGCCTGGGCTGTGTGTTGGAGGGCCCATTTACGGCTGACCGACCCCCTTCTCTCCGAGTGGGACAGTAGCCACGCAAGCAGAAGGGCTGAGCTCAGAGCTGTTCCTTCCAGGGGCCCCGCANCAGAGCTGTTCCTTCCAGGGGTCCCGCAGGGCTCAGCCCTTTGCCCAGTCCGTAGCAGATTGCTGGGAGAGGTCACCCCCACGATTGGGTGGGGCTCATCGGTCAACTGACAGCCTCCCAGCAGGCGTCTTCATCCTGATCGGAGACTGTGGACCCTTCTGTTTTGGGCAGGTGCCTGGCACATAAGGGGGGTGGGGGCTTTTGTTAGTTAGCTTTTGCTGTGGCTTTGATGCTGGGGTGAAATGCTGTGGGAAACCAGGGTCCGCCCCCATCGTGGCTGAAGCAAGATTGGGGGGGAGGGTCGCACAAAATTTGGGGTGGGAATCTTGCTGCAATTCCAGATGTTTTCATCTCAGCTGCCCCTCCCCCTCCTCTTCTGTCCTGCTTGCCCAGGTTGGGTCAGATCAGAGGCAGCCCCAACACGGGGCGGGGGTGGTGTTCAACCATCCCGCTTGGAAGGAGCCTGGAGGGAGGGGGTTCTGGGCCCTCCGCTGCTGCCTCTCCCCTCCCCGCCCCGAACCCAGCACGTCGCCTTCCCCCTTGGCCGGAGTTCTCTGCGCGGACTGCAGGCTGCCCGTCCAGGAGCTTTGCTCACCCCCATTCCCAACCCCCCCCCCGCCCCCCAGACAGGCCTAGTTGTGCTCCGGCGCTCGGCACCTGCGGGGCAGGGAATGCCCGGCAGCAGGAGGGAGGATCCACCTGAAACGAAGGGATGAATGCTGCCCCCCCACCTTAATCCACTGTTTCTGGGCCCGATCAATAGGCGGCGGCTCCGGTGTAATTCACGGTAATTGCACCGGCAGTTTTAGGGAAATGGCTCCGCAGCTGCAGGAGGCTCCACCGAGAGCCGGGTCCCAGGAGAGGCTTGAGGGCATGACCTTGGGGCCAGCTCTCCCGGGATGGGGAGGTGCCTTCCCCTGCCTTGTAGGAGTGCACGGGCAAAGGTCCAGCGGAACTAGAGGACACCCCCCTTGCAGCTGGCCTTCTTTCGTGGCTTTGAACCTTTGCCCCCAACACACCTGGGTGGTCTTGCAAAAGAGCAGGGCATGCAGGGAACTCGGAGGGCAGGCCAGGTAGCTGTCCAGTAGGGAAGAGATCCAGGGCAGGGGGTTTGGGGGATCCTGNTGCAAAAGAGCAGGGCATGCAGGGAACTTGGAGGGCAGGCCAGGTAGCTGTCCAGTAGGGAAGAGATCCAGGGCAGGGGGTTTGGGGGATCCTGAGGCTTCGTTGGACCCGCTTTCTCCCGCCTTGCACCGGTTGGGGCAGGGAAGCCAGGCAACTGTCGAGTTCCTGCAGCCGCCCCTCAGCCTGGGCCCAAAGGAGGCGTAGAAGGCCCCCCTCCAGGTGGGCCGCGTGAAGCGACTCCTGGGGCTGGGTATGTGGGGGGAAGGGACTTGTGGTGGGAGAAGAAGGTGATGGCCTGGGGCCATGCAGGAGATGGGGGGGCTCCCCTCCAGTCTTCCTAAAGGGGCCAAGAGGTGGTCAGAGCCTCCCCACGGACCCTTTACCTCCTGGGGGGAGAAGCCCCCCATGACTCAATTGCAGAGGTGGAACCGCTGGCCTCCCCACCTTGGAGGCCATCAACCATCCACATCTGGGCCTTGGGAAAGACTCCACAAAAGGGCCCAATCCAGCCTGAACATCTGCCCGGCTGATACAGAGAAATCTTAAAGGGAGGGCAGCCTTTGAGGAAGGAGACAAAGCAGCCCCATCCCCCCCAAAGAGCGAAGGAAGGAAACCAAGGAAGGGGGGTGGTGCCCCCTTTGCCGTGCAGGAACAAGAGGGGAAAGAAACGGTCTTTGGTCCCAGTCCCTTCTCATCCGAGGAGCTGAGCTTTCCAGGGAGAGCGGGGCAGAGAATGGGCAGCTCACAAACACCCTGCAGAGCCTTTGAGCCCCTGGAGTTAGCCGGTGGGAAGGGGGCCTCTTGGCCCAGCTCTGCCTTATTCTGGGCAGGAGGAGCTGAAGGGGGGGAACTGGCTCTCATCCAAGCACCTGCCACGTGCTCCGTGTGGGGCTGCCCTTAAAAGATGCCAGGAAGCTTCAGAGGGTGCAAGATGGCTGCTCCTGGTTACTTGCCAGTGGGCACACCTCACACCCGTTTCGCAGGGCCTTCATTGCCTTCTTCCACGCCATTCGAAGTGCCGGTTTTAAAGCCCCTTGTTGCTTGGTGCCCACTTGCCTGCTAGGCTGCACCTCTGCTAGGTTCACCCTGAGGACTTGGGCAGACCTTCCCATCAGGAGAAGCAACTGGGTCCCATTTAGGGGAGGGTTTTTGGGAGGGGGCATCTTTCCTCAAACCACCCACTGGAGGGGTCTCTTGCAGGAAGTGCCTTTCACACACACACACACCTATCAGCCCCTGGAAGCCTTAAAGGGAACGGTTCTGGGGGGGGGGGTGCTTGGAGATGCTGCATTTCTATTGTACGTTTCTGTTCCTTTGTTTTTTACTGTTATTTATTATTTTTCATATGTTGTGGGCCACTGAGAGCCTGCTTGGCCATATAAAAATGATAAACAAGAAAGTAAATGTCCAACTTTTTAGAAGGAGCAAAGATGGCATAGAAAACTGCAGACAATGATGGGTCTGTGGGGATGGTGAAAATAATGCACTGACTACTTGGAGCCAATGTGGGTTGCTAATTGTCCACCTCCGCTTAACAAGCATTGCCAGCTTCCTATTTGCATCTCTCTCTTCTCACAAAGAGCCCCTGCTGGATAGGAGATTCTGCCACTGAAGTAAGGAGGCAGCTGGGAGGCAGGGCAAGGAAGGAGGCAAGCTAGGAGAGATCTGGGGGCCGGGAGGGGTTATGTCCCAGGGCCCCAAAGGGATTATCTGGAGGACTGATGGGGTCTCAGAAAGCTTCAACAAGACAGCAACTTTAAAAGGGGGAAGCCCCCCCCAGATTAATGTCTGCACATGGCTAAGCCTCCAAAGGGTGTTTTTGAGTGTCCGGTTAAGCAATAGCCAGAGCCCTTAGACTTATAAGCCACTTCCCAGTGCTTGACAGCCCCCTGTAAGCGGTTTGCAGAGCCAGCCTCTGGCCCCCAACAATCTGGCTACTCATTTGACCCACCTCAGAAGGAGGGAAGGCTGAGTTAACCTTGCAGGTGGCAGGCAAACAATTGAGAGGACCCAGCAAGGGGTCACCCCAAAGATTAGTGCCAGGCTAATCTTATCCCCTCTTTGATCGTTACCAGCTTAGGCCATGGGAGGGTTGTACACATAGAGCCCCCCTCTGGACCCTGTAAAGCCAATAAGAGAATAAGGATGGGACCTTGGAAGTCTTCTAGTCCAACCCCCTCCTCCAGCAGGAAACCCTATAACATTTCAAACAAACGACTGTCCAGTCTCTTCTTGAAAGCCTCCAGTGATGAAGAGTCCACAACTTCTAAAGGGAAATCATCCTACTGGTGAATTGTCCCTGGGTTGCTTCTCTCCTCAATGAGTTTTTACCTGTTGCTTCTTGTCCTGCCTTCAGGTGCCCTGGAGAGTAGGTGGACCCCCTTTTCTCTGGGGCAGCCCCCAAATACCAGAAGACTGCTATCCTGTCTCCCCTATTCCTTCTTTTTTCTAAACCAAACCCCTATCCTGCCACCGATCTTCTGATGTTTTAGCCTCCAGTCCCCGATCATCCGTATCCCTTTGCTCTGCTCTCTCTCGTGGCATCCAAAACTGGATGCGGTCTTCCAAGGGTGGGCTTACCAAGCCCTTCAATAGGGTGGCTCACAGTGTTCAGCTTCCAATAAGTTAGAGGATGCCACTTTTGGACAGACCCACAAGTGGCCAGCAGACCAAACCCTGGGAGAGCTGCTTCATCATCTTCCAGGAAGCGTGGGTTGGGGTCTCAGCGGGGTCCGGCCGGGGCTGTTTTGATGAATAACTTGGGGAAGGGGTGGAGCAGCAGAGCCTTGAAGAGTCTGTGGATAAAGCAAACCCTTCAGCAGAGAAGGAGACTCAAACAGGCTGGAGCAGGGGATGGAAGGAGAGAAAGGACAACCCCGAAGAGGGAGGCATGGGAAGCAGGAGTGGAAAAGGNCCGAAGAGGGAGGCATGGGAAGCAGGAGTGGAAAAGGGAAGCCGTGGAAATGGTGGGGACCTGGGCTGCGTGCAGATCTGGGAGCCAGCGATGGGATTTGGCTGCTAATAAGGTAGGGCTGGCATTAAAAGGGGAGAGCCCAGGCCACGGGGAGTCCAAAGAAGCAGCAGCAGCGGTTGCCCCAGGTCAGGCCCTGTGTGTTAAACCTGCCAGGAAGGGCATCCCAGTTACTGGCAAGGGAGGCTCCCCCCTCCTCAGTGGAACGGGCTCCTGTACGAAGCGGTCAGGTCCCCTTCCCAGAAGTCTCCAAAGAGAGTGAGGTGATCACACCCCAGAAAGCCTTTGGCAGGTTCTGCACCACGTAGGAGTGGACTAGCGGCCCTTGAGTGTCCCTTCTGATTCTCTGGCTCCAGGCTCCTTTGCCTCCAATCAGGCTGGCACTATACCAGGCACGGGGGGGGGGGCTGCTTTTGGCAAAGGGCTTGACAGAATTGCCAGTGGAGCCCTTGCTGGGTAAATACTCCTATCTGGATTGTGTGCTCCCACCTGCAGGGAGGTCGAGACCTGACAGGAATCCCCTGGAGCCCTAGAATCCTAAGATGGAAGGGATCACAAGGAGGATCCTCCAAGATCCTCTCCTCCACCTGCGGAAAAGACACCTCTATCCTGAGAAGAGCCTGGTGTCCACTTCTGTCCAAGGGCTGGGCCAGACTGAGGGCAAATCCAATCTGCAGATGAGAGTAGAGCTCCCCAGAGGACGGAATCCAGGCACAGAAACCCCCCNAACCCCCCCCCCCCCGGGAGAGCCAGCCTGGGAAGGATCAGGGGCCTGCCCCTCCTGGAAGCTGAGGGGGCCTGGAGAGGCTGAGCAGAGATGGGGCAGCCAGAAGAGGGGCTTCTCTGCCCTGGGAACATCCCTCCTCCATCGGCAGGAACTCTCATCCCAGCCAGCCTCCATAAGCTAAGCAGCGTGCAGCACCAGGAGGGTCCCCGTCCCGAGTGGGAGCCAGCCAGCCCCCACAAGGACCTTCCGCCAGTAGGAACCCATCACTTAGGAGGCCAGACTGGGCCTCACAGCAGCTGGAGCGGGGAGGCTGCTCTTGTGGAAGAAGGAGAGATATCTTGTGGCTGCCCTTTGGGCCCTGCCGTTCCAGCCCCACTGAGCCTCCATCAGCCAGGTGGGAACCTGGAGGACGCAGCCCCTCAGCTGAGGAAGGGCTGCAAGACTCTACCCCTCCCAAATGCATCGGGCCGGCTGTGATTTTCCAGGAAGCCATTCTTGATTCTGGTGTGGAAGCCAATGCTACCTGACCACCCCCTCAAGGATTCTGTGTGTGTGTGTGTGTGTGTGTGTGATCCATCACCTGCAGCCAGAGGGACATGGGGGGGGTNCTGACCACCCCCTCAAGGATTCTGTGTGTGTGTGTGTGTGTGTGTGTGATCCATCACCTGCAGCCAGAGGGACATGGGGGGGGTGGCACCTGCAGAGCTTCCTCCTCAAATCTTCTGGCTCTGCTGCAGCTCAAGGGAGACGAATGCCCTCCCCTCTGGGTTGGGGGTGGGGAGGCAGGCTGGGGCCAGTCTGTTCCTGAGGGCTGAACCCCTGGGGGAGGCCCAGCTACTGAAGGGTGGGGAGGGGGAATCATCTCTGTTCCCCCCCCAGAAGACTCCATGCCTGAGTCCCCCATTGGCATTCATTTTGGGCCGCCCCCCCTTCAGGATCAGGGAGGCCCAGGGTGGCTGCCCCTTGTCCCCATCAGAGGGATGCTGTGGGGGGGAGGGCGCAGTTGGGAGAGATGAGGAGGGGGCTTGGCTTAATGAAATCCCTGTCTTTCCTGCTGTCCCCTCTCCCATCTGGAAATGCCTGCAAGTGGCCCCCAGAGCAGGAGGGAGGGGCAGAGAGGCCCCTGGATACAAAACTATGAAGGGGCCCCTTTGGGCTTGCAAAGGGGGAGTGCAGTGGTGCTTGCTCTCTGGCGTTTCGGGGGGTGTGTGTCCTGGGATTTGGTGCAGTCCTACTTTCTCCCCAGGGCCCGCAAGTGACATAGTGAGAGAGGAGAGGTGGCTTCCCCCCCACCCATAGCTCCATGTGAGCCCTGGGGAGCAAGAGGTGCCCCCTAGTGGGAAGGAGGGAAGTGCTGCTGCTTGGAGCAGAGTCCTAAGTGGCTGTGGTAGTGGTCCCAGCTGCCCCTTCCCCTTCCTAACAGTTGCTCAAGAGAGCTTTGCCCCCTTCTCTTGGGGGGATCTCCTCACTGGGTAAGTTCAAGGGAAGGCTGGGCAGCCACCTGGCCAAGATAAAGCCCCTGTCACACAGCACCA
>BHFT01024782.1:0-11667 GCA_004320025.1 Laticauda laticaudata | reverse complement strand
GATGGAACATTTTTCTCATCCGCTGTGTCCTTTTTACAAACGTTTTGCATTCGTTGGGCAGTGTGACAGGGCCTTTAATTTCCTATTATTCTCCCAAAGATTCTGCCATTTAGCCAATTCAATATTATATCCAAAATCTTTGGCCCATGCCACCGTTGTCTCTTTGACATACTCTTCCTCCAGCTTATATTCTAATAGATTTTATTAGAATATTAGAATTATATTAGAATATTCTAATAGTTTATATTCTAATCTATATAGCACTTTAATCAATTTGTCACCAGTCCCTATCAATGATTTATCTAATGTTGTTAGTTCTTTGTTAACGCCCTATGTTTTCACATCCTGTATATATATCTCATCTGAAGTTGTAAATAGAACCACCACTCCAGTTTTATCCCTTATGCTATTGGTTCTAGTCTGGTTTTCAATTCTCCTTTCTCATTTAATATATCTGTATATACAACAATTTTCTCCTTATTTATCAAATTTGGGTGTATTAATGCTTCTAACATAGAGAGCCAAATAGGGGTTTCCATATAGTTTTGGTGTTTAATTTTATTCCATACCGTTAATAGTGCCTGTCTTATATAGTGTTTCTGAAAATATTTATGTGCTGTGCCTTTTCCATACTAAAGAAACTGTTCACTATTTCTGATGTCAGGACTGTCCGTTGATAGAGCTCTTTGTTACCAGTGGAGTGTTTGAAACTTCCATGATCCATCCAATTTTATTCAGCTTTAAATTTAAAAACAAATGTCATGCCACAAAAAGGAAGTGCTATTCACAGATATAAAATTAGTTTCCAAAAATTATTTATTGGTTTAGTTTCCACAAATAGCCTATGGTATTCTTAGAAGATTAAAAAAAAAGTAAGATGTTGCAACCCATTGTTTTGTTTAGAAAAAGTCCTAGCTTTCTCAGGAAAAAAAAAATCAGAGGAAAGCATCTTAGAAAACTGTAGACCACTGTGTAAAACAATGTTGTTAGTTCTGGTAAACAGATATTATGTAGAACTAGTTTGGTATAGTAATTAAGTCATTAAGGCATTCAGGAACATTTCTGTGGGAACCTTGATACTCTCTGAGCTTGGCTGCTAGTTCTGTTGATGTTACATAGCTTGTTAATTATTGTTAATTAATTTATTTTATTATTATTTATTGCACCTTTATCATTCTTGTGCATAACTCAAACATATCTCACACACCTTCCTTCTATTTTCCATACAACAAAAACCCTGTGAGATGCATTGGACTGAGAGAGAACGATTAGCCCAAGATCACCCAGTTGACATTCGTAGCTAATGTGGGACTTGAACTCATGTCTCTTGTTCTCTAGCCCAGTGTCTTAACCACTAGATCAAAATGAAACAGCTGTAAGAAAACAACCAAGCTCAGAAAGCACCAAGGACTGAACAGATTCACCTCATCTGTATACCCCCTTAACTGTCAAGGGCAACTTCTAGCATCTCAACCAATTAAATATTCTCAAAAAACATCAAATTTGAATGAAAGTCTTAAGCATCTTAAAGCGGGAAAGGAACCAAGAATTTTCTGCAGGACGAACCTTGGAAAGAAATGGCAAGAGGTATTCTGGAATAGCATCAGATATTTAGGAGCCAAGGGCCCAGGAAGTAACAAATAAAGACTTAAGCAACAAGTAAGGACTTAATAGCCAGCCATTGACACCCTAATTAACATCTGAAAGCTGCACACAAAACCAGGAACTGTAAACGTATAAAGGCCCAGAACACATATTTTGGACAGAGAGAAGTTAATGGGCTTGGAAGAATAAACCTCTGGTCCCTGTGACCAACTCAGATTTGATACTGCAACATTAACCTCAGGACATATGTATTTACTTTCATTTGAAAGCATCTTCTTCCTATCCTGATTATCATAACTATCTTCAAGCTATCTGCCTCACCTCTCCTTAACAGGAGAGGAATGATTTACATAGCAAAAAATGCAGTTAGGTGTGTTATTGTTATAAACAGTAGCTTTAGCTGAAAATTACCTCCTAGTTCTTGGATTTATTTATTTATTTCCCCAGATGCACCTTTGTGGAAGTTTTCCTTACATGCCTATTTATTTGAATTTCATCCATCACTGAGAAGACATCCAATTAATGAACTAAAACAGGACTTAATGGGCTGCCATTCCAAGTAATTACCTAGATAGTGACTTTGTTTCTAGTCCCTCCATTTGTTTCAAAAGTAAACTCTTTTATGAAGTGGGAGTAGGAGATCTTCTTCAAAGTACAGCCACATATTTTTACATGTGAATCATTTAGAAAATAAATCAAGTGGCACATAACTTTTGTGATCTGTTTTGGTCTTCAGAAAAGCAGCAGATGACATTCAGTTAGTCTTGTTAGAAGAAATATCCTTCTGGGTTCAGTTCCAAGTGGGGAAGAAAGACATTGGAAACATGGTGACTGCTTGGAAAGATGGTTTAATGGTGGACAGGATCACCACTGGGTGAAGTAAGAAGGAAAAAAGGAAGAGATGCTGAGAGTCCCTCAGTTATATAACCACTGTTGGGCCCCATCTTAGTGTTTCCTCTTCCTGTGCAAGAAACTGTAGGAAGTTAGCACCCATCCCTCTCCTAGAAAAATGAAATATCCTGGGAAATATTAAAAAGGCAGAATATTTCGCCTAAAAAGAGTAACAACTCAGAAGCTGAAACTCACCTCAGAAGCAGGAGCTAACCCACCTTTGTTAATGGGTGGGCCATTAAGGCTGGGCCAGAATACTTACGATAACAAAGATCTCGCAGGTACAGATACAGCAATGTGCAAGAGCCCTTTCAGTGATCATCCATCCAGCAAGGGCTCAACCAAAGCCTGAACTCAGGAGCAAGCCTAGCAGGAGTTGCCCTACAATGGCCTCATCGGGAAGTCTGAACCAATTCAGGGAATACCAGCTCAATTCAAATCGCAACAAAGGTATAAAACCCAGGTACTCTCAGTACTGCTCAGCCCTTTGCTCCTGATCCTTCTTCAACCTTGAGCCAATGTGATTCATCCTTCCCTTTCACGCCTGGGAGCTCCGGCATGTGGTCCTCGCCCCCTGGGGTCCCCCCCCCCCACCATGAAACTTCCAAACAGCTTCCATGTTTCCAGTGTCTTTTTCCGCTCCTGGAAGCTGAAGGCCAGAAGGATTTTCCTTCAACAAAATGTATCCCATTGGCTGCCAGACTCCCTAGGGGCAGGGTATGGTAGCTAATTTTTGTAGGCTTTGTCTGAACCACATGGCTTCACCTGAGTGCTGGCTGATGGCAATCTTCCAGGCACCAGGTGGTGAGGGATGGGCAGAGGCCTTTTATTATGCAGAATAACTCTGGCCCAGGTCTATAATGTCCGCACCCATTAACTAAGGTGGGGGTGAGCTTCTGCCTTCTGAGTTTCTCTCTTTTTAGGGGAATCATATTCTGCTTTTTAATATTTTCCTAGGATATTTTCATTTTTAGGAGAGGGGTGGGTGGTTACTTCCTACAGTCTCATTAATTAAATTAATTTTTAGTGAGATTTGGCTTGGAGATAACGCTAAGGGGTTTGTTGGGTATTTTGTGCTACAAAATTCTGGTGTCTTAAAGGAATAACAGAAAACTTGGGCAAGATTAAGAGAGGGTTAGACATGAAGTTTTGCTGCTTGCGTATCAAGGTGCCTTTCAGAATAAAGTGGCATAACTCCATTTGGAAGCATCTTTGTCAGTCTACTTGTCTTCTGCGAATCATCCATGATGGTTATTAAGAGAAGTTATCAGAAAGAAAATGTCAGAATTATTCTTTTAGACTTCTTTGCGACAAAGAACAAAAGCTGCTTAAGATATCTAGACTCTTCATATATTTGATGAAAAGATGGCCATTGAGTGTTTTGTTTCTGATATACACATTTTTTCGTATAAGAAGTATGTGAAATAAGGGTTTTTGTTCCTTTGCAAATTTGTGAAAGCTTGGGGTTCTTTTTTTTTCAAAAGAAAAGTGGTATTGTAATGGAGGTGTGTTATTTGTTTTGTTGTCTCCCTCGCTCCCTTTTTACGCAACCCTATATTTACAAAGTCTAGGTGCACATTCTTGGTTTTAATATACTTGTTTTTCTACTTGTCTGGTTGTCTGTGGCCTTGGTTTAAGGCTGCATTGGTGTAGGCACTTCTGCACTAATTCACAACTATCGTTTTCATGTTAGCTCGCAATAACATCTGGAACTTTGGGAGAAGTTCAGTTATGTTAAGAGGAAAAACAGTAATATTATCTATCTGGATGTCCTAGAAAAGAGAATGCTACATGATGTCAAATATGGATTCCTGCACACACATGCTTCCATGAGATAAACCAATCAAAAGGTGCAGACAAAGGAAAGGAGGATAAACTATTTCAGTAGAAGAGAATATGCATAGCATAATGTTGAATATTATGGAATTTTTTGCTGTTTCGACTTCAATTGTTTTCTTGGCAGATATTTCATTACCGCAACTAGGTAACACCATCATCAGTGGCAAGTAGAGTGCGGTTGTGCTGCCTGTTTCATAATGCATTTAGTTTTTTTCCCTACCAGGATTGTTGAGGGTATGGTTTCCTCTTGGTACTCCTTTAATTTGGGTTATTGTTGTGTTTTTTGCTTGTTTGTCTGCTGTTAATCGCTGGTTATCTGAGTGTAGTTTGCTGAATGGGATCTATTCTGGTCTTTTGTTTCCATTCTTAGCTTATTACTGTTTATTTGAATGGCATGTAAAAGTGGCTTCTCTGCATCGAAACAATCCCACACGCAGTTCAGGAGGATATTTCTGTAGCGCTATTTCTACACTGTATTATTTTGGGGAAAATATATGAATATAAAATATATAAAGCTTACGCTGAATCAAGACTATGGAAATGCTTATTGATGCTCTGAGCTGGGATTTTTCATGAGAGAGAGCCACTTTTACCCTGCATTCAAATAACAGTATAAGGCTAAGAAGAAACAGAACAGAGCAGAATAGAATCCCATTCAGCAACTACACTCAGATAAACAGGGATTAACGCAGACAAACAAGCAAAAAACAAGCAACAATACCCCAAATAAAGGAGTAACCAGGCGGAAACCATCCTCCACAATCTGGTAGGGAAAACTAATGATTGAACAGGAGCAAAACCCACTCTCACTTGCACTGATGGTGTTACGCTAGTTGGGTAATGAAATATCTGCAAGAAGCAATGAGGTGGAAAGGCAGCAAAATTCATCATTCAAATTATGCTTGCATATCTCTTCTACTGAAAATAGTTATCCTCGCGCTTTTTCCTTTGTCTGCAGCTTTTGGATTGTGTTTAATCTTCATGGAAGATGTGTGTGGCTAGGAAATCATATTTGACATATGTAGGATTCTCTTTCTTCTGACATCAGATAAGATAATATTACTGGTTTTTTCCTCTTAAATAACTGAATCCTCCCAAAGTCAGGAATTGTTATTGCGACTTAACATGAAAACATAGTTTGTGATGAGTGCAGAGTTCCTACACAATGCAGCTTAAACAAGGCCAAACAAAGAAGTAGAAAAACAAGTATATTAAACAGAATGTCACCTAGACTTTTGTAAAATATGGGTTGGTTAAAAAGGGAGGAGGGAGACACAAAACAAATACACACCTCCAATAGCAATACACTTTTTTTTTGAAAGAAAACCCAAGCTTTTCAAAATTTGCAGGAACAAGAAACCCTTATTTCACATCTTCTTGATACGAAATTGTAATATCGAACAAACACTCAATGGCGCATGCTTTCATCATTATATGAAGAGTCTAGATTATCTTAAGGAGCTTTTGTTCTTTGGTCGAAAGAAGTCTAAAGATAATTCTGACATTTTCTTTCTGATAACTTTCTCTACATAAATTGGAATGATTCGCAGAAGGACAAGTAGACTGACAAAGATTGCTTCCAAATGGAGTATCCACTTTTATTCTGAAAGGGCGACCTGATACGCGAAGAGAGCAAAAGTTCATTTGTTCCTCTCTTAATCTTTGCCCATGTTTCTTTTTTATTCGCTTTAAGAACCAGAATTTTGTACACAAATACACCAACAAAACCCTGAGGTTATCTCCAGCCAACATCTCAGCCTAGAAAATTAATTTAATTAATGAGACTGTAGGAAGTAACCACACCCCTCTCTAAGAAAAATGAAAATATTCCTAGGGAAATATTTAAAAAGCGCAGAATATTTCCCCTAAAAAGGAGATAGAAACTCAGAAGCAGAAGCTCACCCCCACTTAGTTAAATCGGGTGGGACATTTAGACCTGGGCCAGAGTATTCTGCATAATAAAAGCCTTGCCCATCTCACCACCTGGCTGGAAGATTTGGATCAGCCAGCACTTCAGGTGAAGCTGCATGTGGTTCAGACACAGCTACAAAATTAGTACCATCTGCCCCTGGGAGTCTGGCAGCAAATGGACTAGCATTTTGTTGGAAGGCAAATCGGGCTCTGGCTTCACAGTTCCAGGAAGGCGGAAAAGAGCACTGGGAAACATGGAGGCTTTTGGAAGGTTTCTCATGGTGCGACAGGAGGACACATGGCCTGGAGCCCCAGGGTGATTTAGAAAGGGAAGGATGATCACAGTGTTCAAGGGGTGGAAAAGGAAGAGAAATCAAGAAGAGGGGCTGAGGTATGAGAGTACTGGGTTTTATAACCTTTGTTGGGATTTCAATTGGAGCTTTGTATTCTGACATTGTCTGTCAGACTCCGCATGAGGCCATGTAGGCGGCAACTCTGTAGGCTGTCCTGAGTTCCAGGCTTGGTGAGCCTCTGCTGGATGATGCATGCAACTGAAAGGGTCTTGGGCAATTGCTGTATCTTTACCTGGAGATCTTTGTATGTAAAGTATCTGGCCCAGGCCTTAATGGCCCACCCATTAACAAGGTGGGGGTGAGCTCCTGCTTCTGAGGTGAGTGTTCAGCTTCTGCAGTTTTTACTCCTTTTTAGGGGAAATATTCTGCCTTTTACATATTCCCAAGATATTTCATTTTCTGGAGAGGGATCGGGTGCTAAACTTCTCCTACAGTTTCTTGCACAGGAAGAGGAACCACTAAGATGGCGCCAACAGGGTTAATATATTACTTGAGGGACTCTCAGGCATCTTTCCCTTTTTTTCTTCTTACTTCACCCAGTGGTGATCCTGATCCACATTAACAACCATCTTTCGAACACGTCTCCATGTTTCCAATGTCTTTCTTCCCATTGAACTAAACCAGAAGGGATATTTCTTCTAACAGACCTAACTGATATGTCATCTGCTCGCTCTTTCTGAAGGACGCAAAAACAGATCACAAAAGTTATGGTAGCACCTTGATTTATTTTCTAAATGATTACATGTAAAAATATGTGGCTGTACTTTGAAGATAGATTCCTACTCCACTTCATAAAAGAGTTTTACTTTTGAAACAAATGGACGGGACTAGAAACAAAAGTTTCACTATCCTAGGTAATTACTTGGAATGGCAAGCCGCATTAAGGTCTGTTTTGTCATATAATTGGATGTGCTTCTCTCAGTGAGATGAAATCAAATTAAATAGGCATGAAGGTAAACTTCCACAGATAGCAAGTGCTGGGGATATAAATATAATACCAAGAACTAGGAGGTTAATTTTTCAGCTAAAGCTACTGTTTATAAACACTAACACACTAACTGCCATTTTTAGCTATGTTAAATCATTCCTCTCCTGTTAAGGATGACGTGAGGCAGATAGGCCTTGTCAAGAATAGTTACTGATAATCAGGATAGGAAGAAAGCTGCTTCTGCAATGAAAGTAAAATCACATATTTGTCTGAGGTTAATGTTTTTGCTGTATCAATCTTGAGTTGTCAGCAGGGACCAGAGGTTTATTCTTCCAGCATTAACTTCTCTCTGTCCAAAAATTGTTTCTGGGCCTTTACAGTTTACAGTTCCTGATGTTTGTGTGCAAGCTTTCAGATGTTAATTTAGGTGTCATGGTGGCTATTAAGTTTATCTTGTTTTGTTAATGTCTTTATTTGTTACTTCCTGGGCCTTGGCTCCTAAATATCTTGATTGCTCATTCCAGAAATACTCTTGCCATTCTTTCCAAGGTTCGTCCTGCAAGAAAAATTTTGGTTCCTTTCCCCGCTTTAAGAATGCTTAAGATTTCTATTCAAATTTGTCGTTTTTTTGAAATATCTTAATTGGTTGAGATCTAGAAGTTGCCCTTGACAGTTAAGGGGGTATAACAGATGAGGTGGAATCTGTTCATGTCCTTCGGTGCTTTTGAGCTTGGTTGATGTTTCTACAGCTGTTTCATTTTGATCTAGTGTGTTAAGAACACTGGGCTAGGAGAACAAAGAGACATGAGTTCAAGTTCCCACATTAGCTACGAATGTCAACTGGGTGATTCTTGGGCTACTGGTCTCTCTTTCAGTCCTCAATTGCATCTCACAGGGGTTTTTTTTTGTATGGAAATGAGAAGGAAGGTGTTTAGTGGATAATGTTTGGTTATGCAACACGGCATATGATAAAGGGTGCAACTACTAATAATAATACATAACTTAATTAACAATTAATTAACACAAGCTATGTAACATCAACAGAACTAGCAGCCAAGCTCAGAGAGTTATCAAGTTCCTACAAGAATGTTCCTGAATGCCTTAATGCTTAATTACCTATATACAAAGCTAGTTCTACATAATATCTGTTTACCAGAACTAACAACATTGTTTTACAGCAGTGGTCTACAGTTTTCTCAAGATGCTTTCCTCTGATTTTTTTTTCCTGATGAAAGCTAGGACTTTTTCTAAAGCAAAAACATGGTGCAACATCTTACTTTTTTTTTTAATCTTCTAAGAATACATAGGCTATTTGTGGAAACTAAACCAAAAATTAATTTTTGACTTTGAACTAATTGATCTATTGATATAGCCACTTCCTTTTTGCTGGCATGACATTTGATGTTTTAACATTTAAAGACTGAATAAAATTGGATGGATCATGGAAGTTTTCAACACTCCACTGGTAAAGAGCTCTATAACGGGACAGTCCTGACATCAGAAATAGTGAACAGTTTTCTTTTAGGTAATGAAGGCACAGCACATAAATATTTTCAGCCAACACTATATAAGAGGCCTATTAACGGTATGGATAAACTTAAACACAAACTATAATGGAACCCTATTTGGCTTCTATGTTAGAAGCTTAATTACACAAATTTTGGATAAATAAGGGAAAATTGTTGTATATACAGATATATTTAAATGGAAAGAGAATTGAAAAGCCAGACTAGCAACAATAGCATAGGGATAAAACTGAGTGGTGGTTCTATTTACAACTTCAGATCGAGATATATATCAGGATGTGGAAACATAGGGCGTTAACAGACTAAAACATTAGATAAATCTTGATAGGGACTGGTGACAATTTGATTAAAGTGCTATATAGATTAGAATATAAATATTAGATATTTCTAATATAATTCTATATCTAATAAACTATTAGATTATAGCTGGAGGAAGGAGTATGTCAAAGAGACAAGGTGGCATGGGCCAAAGATTTTGGATATAATTATTGATGGCTAAATGGCAGATTTTGGTAGAATAATAGGAAATTAAAGGCCTGTCACATGCCAACGATGCAAAACGTTGTAAAAGGACAGCAGCGGATGAGAAAAATGTTCATCCGTTTGTTTTAATCCGCTCTCAAAAGGGGCAAAAATTTGCATAACAGAGCAGCAACACGGAAGGACGGACGGGGGGAGGAGACAGAAGGATGAAGGCGGACGCGGACGGAAGCATCCTTTGCATCCTCTAGCATCTCTGACATCTTAATCTCCGAGATAATAGGTCCCCTCTGTGAACGTTTTTTCCGTTTTAAATGGCTTTCTTTTGCTGCGTGCTGCATCTGCTTTCATCCTTTCTCCCATCCGTGCTATAAGCTGGCGTGTCGTTCTCCGCGTCCGTTCCGCTTCCTCCAGCACCGTTTACCGCTGGAGTGGATTCGAGTTGCACGGATGCGCAGCGGAACTGCCTCGGGATATAGCAGATGCTAACGGATGAAACGGATGCAGAACGATGTCCCGTATGCTGGGATTGCCAACGACGCGTTGGATTACATTTTCCGCTCAAAAGTTTGAGCACTCAAAGCCATTTTTGAGCAGATGAAATGTCATAGATGGATGCTGGACGGATGAGGAAGCAAAATTTGTATGCAGTGGTACAAGAACGGAAGCATACGTTAACCGACAGATGGGTAAGTGTTTTTTCTCCATTTTACATCCTCTTTCTCTGTTGCCTGCAGTGATGACAGGGGGCTTACAAACATGGCCACAGCACACAGGAAAACCTATTCAAATGTTTTACAGGTGGCATCTTTTTCCCAGGAAGGCTTGTCAAAATGTTTCAAATTATGTCAAAAATGCTGGTAGTATAAGGATTGCCAGGTACATCCTAAGAGTGTGAATGGACATATACAACAAGGAAATATTGCAGACTGATACAGACATGGTTAGCAAATGGGGGAGCCCCCATATTCATTTAAGCCAGAACTATTTCTCTTGGAATATGACAGAAAGCTACAGCAAAGGTATATGCATATCTAATAATCATGTATTGCCAGCAATACATGTTATTATGCAGAGATGTTTATCCATATGGAAAAATGGAAATATGCACCAGAAGAGAATAATAAGGCTTGTGCAGATCTGAATTAACTTTAGAATTGGAAAATAAGGGGGAATAGAATGTTTGATAGCTTGGAATAAGTTTTATCAATGGTTGCAAAAAAGAGGGGATGGTCATGGTGGAGTTCAATTTTTTTCACAACCGGTTCTGTGGGCATGGCTTAATTTGTGGAGTGGCTTAGTGGTCATGTGACTGGGTGGTGTGGCTCGCTGGCTAGGCCTGCCTGGTGGTCATGTGACCAGGTGGGCATGGTTTAGTGGTCACATGATGGGTAGGCTAGTGGTCACATGATGGGTAGCATCATGTGATTGGCGGGTGTGGGAGGTGCGCATGTGACTGCAAACAAAACAATAGTCCTAGCTTACATGGAGCAGTTGCTGAAGCCCAGTCCGCACTGCACTTACAGAAGCAAAGAGGATTAAAGATGTTTAAAAAAGCTTGCCATCCATTGGAAAACGCTTATGCACTGACGTTGTGGTACTCACTGCATACGTGTTCATACGCTCTATCGTTGAGCATCTGTCCCTGAGGATTTCATCCGCACAAGACAGTTTGAGCTGCACAAATTTTGGTGGAACGGATGAACTTTCCGCGCGCGTACGATGTACATCGCGACATATCGGGAACAACTGTTCTATGTTCCGTTAGTCATACGTAACATTCCGTGTATTCTCTCTGCATACTCTTGGCTATCCTCAACTACATCCCGCTGCAGCTGAAGGAAGGGGAGGAATGAAAGTGCACGGAATGTCTACAGCCGTAGTCGTTAGTAGATGGAAAAGAAAGGATGGTAAGCATATGATCTCGTATATAAAAGATTAAACAGAAAAAAAAACGTTTGTATCTGGGATGTATCTCGGATTATTTAGGATGTCGACAGTATGTTAGAGTATGTAGAAGGACACCTAGCGGACAACCGTTTTCCTATAAAAAGGGGGGAGAAATATCTGGATATCAGTAATGAGTCCAGCAGCCGTGGTGTACAGAACTCTCACCTTGGTCTTGGTCTTCCAA
>BHFT01024780.1:0-20853 GCA_004320025.1 Laticauda laticaudata | reverse complement strand
TGGTGGGTAAATTGGACAATTCAGGGAACCAGCTTCAGAAAATACAGGTGGCCCTTGACTTATGACCACAATTAAGCTGCAAATTTCTATGGCTAAGCAAGACAATTGTTAAGTGAGTTTTGTGCCATTTTACAAGTTTTGCCAGAGTTGTTCGGTTAGTAACATGGTTGTTAAGTGAATCTGGTTTCCCATTTGACTTTGCTTGTCTGAAGGTCTGAAACTGATCCCCTGACCCTGGCATACTCTAACTATCAAAAACACAGGCCAGTTGCCAAGTGTCTCAGTTTTAATCACATGATACAGGGATGCTGCAACTGTTGTGTGAAAAAAATCATAAATCATGTTTTTCAGTGCTGTTGTAACTTCAACCGTTCACTGAAGAAATGATTGTAAGTTGGGGACTAATCGTAAAGCAGCAATTGATTGCTGTTAAGGCACAATTTATGAATGATAATGTGTTTTTTTCAATCTAACTTGAAGCAGAGTGGAAAATTACTAGAAAAGAGTTTTCATAATTAGCAGAAGCTTCTTAGCTTGATATCACAAGTATTAGTTGCCTAATATGATATTGTAACCTATGATACTGTAAAAACCACAAATGTACTGAATTGGGTATGGAAAATAACAGATGGTGTAAGATAAGCACAAATGACTCACTTCTTTTTGTAAAACACTGACTTCTTTAAAAGCAACCCCCTCACAAATAGCTGGGGGGTTCAAGAATTTGCCATGCTAATGCTCTGAACCTTTTCCCAAATAAACCTATATTCTCTTACCCTTCCTGGTCTTGTGTCCTGATTTGGAGGCAAGATCTGCTTCAACAAACTGACAATTGCCCATTCATTGAAACCCTTCTTGAAAACACAGGGAAGGAATTTGGTAACCTCAAAATAGGGGAGCTCCTAGACTAGGGGTCTCCAAAGGTATTTTAAGACTTGTGGACTTCAATTCCCAGAATTTCTCTGGCACACATTGTGCACAAATACACAAGTAGGACCGATTTGCACCTGTACAACCCTAAAAAGAAGTACACATTTAGAAAAACAGGAAGTATCGTGGAAAGCTAAGAGATATTTATGGAAGTGTTGCTGTTTCCCTATATAGACGTTAGAATGGCTTTAAATAGCTTGGCTGAGCTCTGGATGACATGTATGTAGGAAGGCTAACATGTGAAGGTAAAACAAGCAGGAATTGCTATAAAGGGAGATGAGAGAATATCTCATCACTCTGAAACATATAAACTGTGGCAACTGCTATCTAAAGCTTTTCAGTGGGTGTTGGTGGGGTACAAAGGCTTTGAGGGAAATTTCCTTGTGTTTTTCTGTGGAATAAAGTTTTGCTTACAATTTTGTCTTCAGTGTGTTCAATTTGAGGCTGAGCACATCTGGCAAAGCGCCTGGAGCAGGAAAGGTGAGGAAAACCAAAAGTGCCTTTGAGTTCAGAAGNTTTGAGTTCAGAAGGGTCTCTTCCCTCCTTTCAGCCATTTTGGAAGTTCAATTCTTGAGGGGGAAATGGGGAATCCGCCAGGATCCTCCTCTCTGCATTAAGCTTGGAGCAGTTTGAGTATAGGAAAAGGTAGAGATTAAAGGTAATTATGACCACAGGTGAAACGTTTGGTAGAGTGAATTTGCTCCATTTTGTGACCTTTCTTGCTACAGTTGTTAAGTGAATCTGGTTTCTCCATTGACGTTGCTTGTGGGAAGATTGCAAGAGGAGATCCCATGACCCCTAGACTCTACAAGGGTCATAAATGTGATTCAGTTCCCAAGTGCCTCAATTTGGATCACGTGACCAGGGGGATTCTACTGAAGCAGTGGAAAAAGAGCGTATAAAGCACATTTCATATAAAGCATATAAAGCACATTTTATATTTAGTATAGGTCAACAAGTCATATTTAGCAAAGGTCCCAGCTTCCCGTTGCTTTGCTTAACATAACATTGTGTAACCCACAAGATTGCTGAACTCAGGAACTTGAATTAACCACGTTACTGTAAACATGGAACATGGAAAATAACTGATGGTGTAAGATACTGAGTAACCAAAAATATACTCGTTATTTCCTCTTTATACTTCCTTTATAGAAATGTAGAAAAGTATACCATATTGTCCATTTTTGGTAAAATGTAATCAAGGTAACGCCCACGTCTACGCTGAGGTCATATTTGGTATAAAAATATTGTCTCAGGAAGAGCTGGGGATTCAGAATTTGCCATGTTAATGCTCTGAACACTTTGCGCAAATAAAACCTGTATTCTCCAAGCTTTTGTGATCTTGTGTCCTAATTTGGAAGCAAGATTTGCTGCTGCACTACAACGGTCTTTAGCACAAGTGATGGACATAAGTCCATTTTTGGCGGGTGGTTGAAGCTTCCAAGGGCCGCTAAATGATGGTCATTAAGTTGAGGGCTACTTGCGAAGCAGCCATTATTCGTGATTATGGCACAATTGCGAATGTTGGTCATTTGAGGAGACATGTTGTTAGTTGAGGACTGCCCTGTTAGACTCAGCGGAGAAGGCAGCCTCCTTTTCCTGCCTACTCCAGTTTCCTTCCAAAAGGGGGATTCCCTCCTAACTCTGCTGCTCTGCCTCCCCTCCCCTTCCCTTCTTCCTTCCTTAGCTGCGTCCCCTCCCTCACCCCGTTTCTCCGGCTGCCTGAGCCAGCTGACCATCCCACCCAGGGGGAAGGGGGAGTGATGGGTAGGCAGGGGGTCCCCCGACGGGGCGGTGCTCTCTGTCCTGTAGAAAATGGGAGGAGCTAGACGGAGAGGGGTGGAGCTATAAACGCTTCCGGTTTGGGCTCTGCAAACTTAGCTTCTGAGGAGGGGAATCCACATGCCCGGCCGGGAAGGAAGGAAGCGGGGCCGGCGGCGATCGCGGATCGTTTGCTGCACGCATCTCTCGAGAAGCGGCGTCTGGGCGGGGAAGAAGCCGCATGTTTCCGATTGAGAGCCAGGTAAAAAGCTCTTTCTTTTCTTTCTTCCCCTTTCTTGCTCTCCTTCCTTCCTCCCTCCCTCCCTCCCTCCTTCCTGGCAAATGCCGGGACAGGTGACCCTTCCAGCTTTTTGGGGCGCTGCCAAGATCGCTGCTGCCGTCCCCGCTTCCTCCTGGGGGAGATTTCAACTCCTAAAGCCAGTCGCTCCTGTCCTTCCTCTTGCGGCGGCCGCTCTTCTGGGGCGCCCAAGCCGGCCAAGCACTCCGGAGCAGATTCTTTTCTTTCTTTCTTTCTTTCTTTCTTTCTTTCTTTCTTTCTTTCTTTCTTTCTTTCTTTCTTTCTTTCCTTCCTTTTTCTTTCTTCCATCCCTTTCCTTTCTCTTTCCTTTCTTTCTCTCCTCCCTCCCTCCCTGGGAAATGCCGGAAAGGTGAGCCTTCAATGCAGCTTCTTTGGGCGCTGCCAAGATCGCTGCTCGCCGTCCCCACTTCCTCCTGCGGGGGAGATTTCAACTCCCAGAACACTATGAGCCAGCTGGCCAGTTCGCTCCTGGACTTCCTCTTGCGGCGGCGGTGGCCGCTCTTTTGGGGCGCCCAAGCCGTTCCAGGCGCTCCGGAGCACAGACGCGCCGTGTGTTGGAGCCGCGCAAGAGCCCCACTCAGGCGGAGAGATGGTGTGTGGGGCGGGGGGCGGGGAAAGCCCCGCCCGCCCGTCCTGGCCCACAGCTCTGCCCCTCAAGCTGCTTCCAGGCGAGCTGCCTGCATGGCTGTTGACAACCCCAGCCAGCAAATGCTCGCCTGAGCGAACGCCGCGCGTAAGAGGTGAGCTGGCCGGGGAAGCAGTCGCGCTCCCTTGGCAGAAGGAGGGGGCGTGTGTGTTGTTTGTGCGTGCTCTCCTGCTGCCTTGCTCTGGGTGCGGGTGGAGAGGGGCGCTTCCTTCCGGCCACCGTGGGGCGAAGCTCTCCCACCTGCTGGCTCCCCAACGAGGAACACCGGCGCCCCTTCTTCCCCTCGAGGGCAGGAGAGGGCTCCAGCTTCCAGCGGAGGGAGGCGGCGTTCCCCACCCAACTTCCTCTCCCTGTCCTGTGGGGCGTTGGAATGGAGGCGTTCGTCAGCGGGGAGGTCCCGCCACCCGCCAGAGACCGGGGGGGGGGCGGGAAGAGCCCCGAAAGGCCAGGCTTGAGCCAGGCGAATAAGAAACCGGCCCAACTGGCTTGCGCTATGCGCATGCTTATCCGAAACCAGAAGATCTTTTTTTTTTTTTTAACCCTGTTTCCGGCTCGCGGACGCGTTTCCGTTTGGCGCCCGGTGGCCAGAA
Organism: Laticauda laticaudata; assembly: GCA_004320025.1. Taxonomy (NCBI): domain Eukaryota; kingdom Metazoa; phylum Chordata; class Lepidosauria; order Squamata; family Elapidae; genus Laticauda; species Laticauda laticaudata. The sequence continues at coordinate 16,607 of BHFT01024780.1, read as the reverse complement.
GGCTTGGCCGTTCCTGTTGTGGTCCGTTCCCCCTGCTTCAAGCAGGAGACGCCTAGCCTTTTAGAGCCGAGTGCCCCCAAATTGCAACCCAAAACACCCTTTATTATTGCAAAGTGCCATCCCAGCAATTTAACCTGAATAATGAGGGTTTTGATACCTAACATTGAAATATAACAAGGCAACCTAATTTTTTTTTTAAGAAAAACGTGATAAAATGCACTTTCATGCCCCTTCATTCCCCCTCCCCCAGATTTTAAATATTGAACAACAATAAAAAAAAAACAGAATGTAATATCCATTTCTCTCTTTCCCCATCTCTCTTTCTCCCTCTTTCTTTCCCTCCCTTTTCTTTCTATGCTCTTCCCCCCTTTCTCTTCCTTCCCGTCTCTTTGTTCTCTTCCCTTCTTCCCTCTTTCTGTCTCTTTCCTCCTCCTCTCTTTCTCTTTCCTCCCTTTCTGTCTCTTTTCCCACCTTCCCCCTCTCCATCTCTCTCTTTATCTATCTGTTTCTCTCACACCACCTCCCTCCCTCTTTCTATTCTTTTCCCAGTCTCTTTCCCTTTACCTTGCTTTCCCTCCCGCTCTCTCTTTCCCTCTCCGTCTGTCTCTGTTTCTTTCCCTCCTACCCTCTCTTTTCTGTCTCTCCCCTCCTCCTCTCTTTATCTTTTTCTGTCCCTCTTCTTTCCTCCTTCCCTCTGTCTCTGTTTCTGTCTTTTTCCTCCCACTCTCTTCCCCCTCTTTCCCTCCCTCTGCCCCTCTCTTTCCCTTTCTCTCTCATCTATCCCTCCATCCCTCCATCTATTTAGCTATCTATCCATTCATGTTCCTCCTCGCCCAGCTTCACATCTGAATCCAATCACTTGGGCTGTGCGAGGCTGGCAGGAAAAACCAAGCATTGGAGATTCCATGCAAAATAATAGCAACTCCCTAACTGGTATCCTTTCGGAACAACCACACCTCTTCTCTCTTCCCCCCCCCCCCCCCGCGGTGGGGGTCTGGGTAATCTGAAGGCAGCTCCTTCCTCAGAGATGTCCAGGAAGCAAACAAATGGCACTGCGGCTGGGAGGCGGCAGGGCAAAGCCCAACCTCTGGCCAGCGAGAGCGGAGCAGGCTCGGTGTGCACCTTCTGTGTGGTCGGCAGCTAAGGCTCCAGCTGTTCAGATGAAGTTAGACATACTTAATCAGGGCTTGTAGTCCTTTATATACAGATAAATATATTTAACTTGGAAAATATATTTTAAGCAGTTTCTGTCACTATCCAGAAAAGGAAGAATGTAAGATAGGCAGGAAAACAGAGGAATATCATGAGGTAAATCTAAAGCATCATGCAGAACACAAAGAGGGAAAAAAGAAGGGGAAAAAGGGAAACACCCCTTTCTACTTACGGCAACCAATCGTAGTGTAGATTGCATCCTGCATGAGTCAGCACTCTCTAACTAATCAGTTACAATTGTGTTCCAGCCTATTGTAGACTTTACTGTTCCAGTTACTAAATTCAATATTCTACATGCTCCTTTGCCTTACTTAGAAACTGTGGAGGTTTTTCATTACAAAAAAGACTTGCATGTAATTCATTGAAGTTTTAATTGTTAGGAATATTCATGGAATACGTTGTATTTTTTATCCCTCCCTGTGTCAGGATTTGGTATCATTTGAAGATGTAGCTGTGTTTTTCTCCGTGGAGGAGTGGGCCCTGCTGAATTCTGAGCAAAAAACCCTGTACCGAGAGGTCATGCTGAAAAACAAGAGGAACAAGGCCTCCTTAAGTAAGGGATTCTGTTATGATAATGTAGTGCACAATATTTTTTTTAATTAATGCACGTGAAGTCCTCCAGCATTATTATTTGGTTTTTGTTGTGTATTCTTCTCTAAACTGCTTGTTGAGGTAATTCCCCATTAGGAGAATGAGCGCACCTAGGGAGACGTAGTGAGAGTAGTGAAGAATAACATACAGCACACAGCCACACTGTATAGTAAAATGTAGGTTTTTACTTCCAGTAAAACAGTTAGGCAAAGTTCAACAAAACAGTCCAAGTCATTCACGGTTAAAGCAGTCAGTTTTCAGTCCAGGGATAATCCAATAACAAAATGCAGTATCAAAAACAGTTCAGTAAAAGACTCACATCAAACCAAGACCAACGATAATCAGCAACAGTCAATGCAGGAACGGCAATGCTCTCCAGAAAAAGACAATACATCCCAGGTTTCTAGCTCCATCTTATGGCCGTTTGAGGAACCATGCCCAATTACAATTTTAGCATTCCCTTAAAGAGATAGTATTAAAATGTTTATCCTGGTTTATATATTTTCTAATATTTTTCTAACCCAAACTGTTAGGTGATATTACTTCTAACATTCTCACCCCTTTGGGTAGGACAATCTGGTCGTTATATATACAACCTTACATTTCTAAGTTCCAGAAATCCTCACAGCAGTCTTATAGCTTTAAAGATCTAACATTCTTGCATGTTATTTTTTTGACATACGGTATTCCAGCTTAATTCATCTTACTTATGCACACCAATTGTCCTCACATTTAAAATATCTTTAAATCTGTGTGTTTTGTTTCTTGTCTTACAGGCAAGGATTTTAAGCCATTGCCATTGCTGATTTATCTTCATAAACAACAATAGGATCTGTTACATGCAATTCCCATGCAATCAATAGTTGCTTATAATAAACTAAATCTGTACATAATAAAGACAAACCATGAGAATTCAGCCTTGCTGAATGACAAACTTAAATGTTTTTGTCTAATAGACCTTCATCAATCAACAACTTTTCCGGAATAATACTACAGTACCCATGTAGGTAGATTTACGTGTATTTAATGTCTGCGAGGCAAAACTGCATCGGCATATGCAGCTTAGGACTTAGTTCATCCTTAGGCTCCAAATACAATGCATAATGCATTAGTTTGCTTCAGATATCTACACACACTTGCAGCTTGCCAGTTCTGTCTTTCAGTTGGCTCAGCATTAAAACCTTTGCTGATCTGCGTTAACACTATTTCTATATATGGCCTTCGACCAATACTGAGCATAAGATAAACTACCAATCAAGGACTGCATACATGTCTTTATCAAAAATAGGACTTTGAACATCCACTATGTGTAAAGTCCTGGCCTCATGGTGTCTGTTAGCGGGCTTACCACAAGTTCCATTTTAAAATTCTTTAGTAAATTAGTTAATTTTATCTGCCTTTGAGAATTTGTATCCGTCCCCTAGCCTTATCTATCTTTAAACCAAGCATATTGTTTAATTTCACCTAACAGTTTTATTTAAATTTCTTGTCTCATAGTGAAATTTATTTCAGTAGCCTCTTGTTCAGTTTTGGGATTAATGCTATTCATCAGTGAACAATGCAACAATGAAACTACACCATCACTTCCTTTTTTAAACAAAATGGATCAGCCATGCCAACTACAAAAACCTATCTTAGTTAATTCCTTAACTGTACACTTGTTACACTCATATCCTGATTGCCTTCAAGCCAATAAAGGCTCCTTTTTTCAATCTCCAGAAATCAGTTGTTTATCATTTTTTATACCTAAAGGTTTCTTTAAATAAATAAGTGTGTGCTCTAACCATGATTAACAACAATTCAGTGCAGGAACAGCAACACTCTCTAGAAAAGGACAGAACAAACCCAGGTTTCTAGCTCCATCCTTATGGCCATTTGAGAACCAACCCTCAATTATAATTTTTAACATTCCCTTAAAGAGACAGTATTAAAATGTCTATCCTGCGTTTGTATATTTTCCAACCCAACTGTTAGGTGACTTACATTCCTAACACTTGCTGATTTCAAATTTGTAGATTATTTTCTTGAGCGTTGTCATGCTTTTGTATGAAGCCTGGCTTTCATTCACTAATGACAGTAGGAGAGCTATTGGCCTTCACAATTCACTCTCTCTCATTTTGTTAGGTTCAGATGCAATCTGCCGCAATGCTGTGCAACAAGGGAAAAAAGAACAAAGATTATAGTTTATTAGAAAATATATTGCTGCCGATTTGGACATGAGCTACTCAAAGTGGCTACAGGGGTATAAGACATATTAAAAAAATTAAAATAAATAAGAAAATAATAAAATAGCCCCACTCCCCTTCCACCCGGGTGACAGCACGAAGGTAAAAGAAAATCATTGTTCTTTAGGAAGAGCATCTTTGGATAAGCATCAATGAATAGAGTGAGAATCAGTTTTGTTTTTGTTTTTGTTTTTTTTAAAAATTTTATTTGGCGTTCTCACAAAAAAAACCCATAATACAAATAAAAACATCTTTTTTTGAAATAGCATGGTTTGAAAATATCGCTTTCTCAATACAGACATAACTCACATTTCATGCTCATTTTTTGTGTTCTATTCCATATCTGTATTACTGTTTTACATTTTCTACTTAGTTTTCCCCTCTTAATTTTCTTCAACTTTATTTGATATCTCATCCTAATTCAAATCATTTACATTGTAAACTTTTGTCTGTCCTGTTTTCAATTTTCATATATCTTTTCTCAAATTAAACAAATTTTTCCCCTTGTAGTTACTAATTGGAGTAATGACAATCTTGATATCTTTTATTATATATCCATTTCAACTCTCCGTATTTAAGCATTCAAGTATACCTTTAAGATTAAGAACACTTTCAATGTAATACATAATTTCCAATCCAAATTCTGCTTGGTATATCTTAAAAATACACACTATATTCTTAAAAGAAGATTATAGATATAAAGATATAATATATATATTAAATATAAATGGTATTTATTTATTTATATTTGTTTTTTTAAAGTTTTTTGCGGGTACTTTAACATGTTGTGCTGTATCAGCTTCCTTCAGGCGTATTATTCCCACGTCCATTGTAGTGCTTTAAAAGTTGTAGCAACGTTCATCAGAATCTCATCGCCATCATCAGGCTTCTGTATGAGTTTGTATTGGTCAGGTCTCACAGCCGTGTTTTTAAATTGAGCTAGCTTATTATTGGCAGAGATGTTTTTTTTCCACATCCTACTTGGTAGGAGTCTTGGTCTGTGTTTATTGATTTGGAGTTTGTTTGATTGCGTGTTCTGGTTCTTCTGTCTGTTTTGTGGTTTGATTCGCTGTGAACCGCTGACCCCACAAACAAACTCAATACAGGGAAGCCTGATGATGGCAATGAATTCTGCTGAAACGTTGCTACAACCTTTAAAAGCACTACAATGACATGGATAAGACCGAAGGAAGCTGGAACCACACACACACACAACACACACCACACACACACACACACTATATATATATAAAGCACTCATTCCATTTCATCTCAATTCTATCATTAATATTCATTAAAATCTTAACAATTTTTAACATTTCTTTTCAATTAAATATAATACTTCCTTGCGAAACACCTAATAAACTTTCCATAATTAATTCTCCCCCCCCCATATTTCTTTTCACTTTATTATTTTATAAATCATTAATAATTTAAAATGTTCCCATCCTTTCCTAATTTAATTATCTCATTCACTTTATTTCATTTATTTATTAACATTCCACTAGATATGATAAATATCCATCCATTTTTAATCATATTTTCTAAAATTTAATTCTATTTGTAAATATGACAATACTATTCTTATGTACCTTTGCAGATCCCTTTTACAATTAAGTTTTCACCCATTATCCCTCTAACAGCTTATACTTCAATTCTTATACCTTTTTCCCCTGTTTTCTCTAATATCTTGTTTCTGTCCTTTTATAACTTCTTTCCTTTCCTTCTCCCCCTCTTCTTCTCCCTCCCTTTATCCCCTTGTCTCTCTACTTCTAATTCTCTTCTTCTGTAATCCCCTCTTCTTGTTGCTTTCTGCATATTATACTTTGTTTTCAAACTATTCTTCTTTTTTTGGTTGTTTTTCAAATTTAAATTTTTCATTCTCTTTCCTCCCTTTCCTTTTTTCCCCACATAAAATTACTTGCATCATTAAAGATGGCTTCTTCTTTGTCCCATCTCCTTGTTCCTGCCAGATTTTTTCAAGGAAAACCTTCCCTTCAAGGAGATGAGGCAAGCTCAGGCCAATAAATTGAAGGAAGGAAGAAGGAACTGACAAAAAAATGAATGAATTGGAGCAAATATAGGACCATTTAAGTATCTCTTGGAACTAAAATCTGAAGTGGAAGAGTAAGGTTACCCATCCCTACCCCAAAGTTTAAATGATCATCCAAATTTTCAGGTTTCATTCTGTATTATTGAGGACAACATAGGCACCATTGCTTGAACCAATGGAGTTTTTGCAGGAAGTTTGATGTTCAAATCTCAGCCAATGGTGTTTGATCCCTTTTCGCACTAAAAATTTGTTGGTTAACTTTTTTGTTTTCTGTTGCAAGCAGGTGATGGAAGGGAGATGGAGGATTCTGTGCCTGGTGGCAGCAGCAACTTTTGCCAAAAGAGAAAAAAGGAAGTTGTAGAAAAGATGTCATGCCGAAAGCAAAGTCTGAGGAAAAACCATACATGTGGAGCTGAAGCAATTGCTCTAGGTTACATGTGCAATGCCAATCTCTTATTGGAAACAGATGATTGCCATGAAAAGGGAAGTGTAGTTCAACCTATGCACCAAAACACTCTGTGGCTGAATCTGGATTATGTGAACTGTGGGCGAAAAGCCCCTGCTGGAGAGAAACAGATGAAAGCAGGCAACCAGTGCAGAAGGAACTTTTCCTCATCCTTTCCATGAAAGAATTAAAAGGAAAAATGTACAAATGTACAGAGTGTACCGGAAAGCTTCCGTTACAAGCCGCTCTCTTGCTTCACATAAAAAGATTCACAACAGCCAGAGGAGCACCACACAAATGTCTTGGATTGTGGAAGGACCTAGGCAGAAAAATCATCTAATTACATCAGAGTCCATGAAGACAAGAAGCCAAGCCATCAATGCATCCCCTGTGGAAAGGACCTTGGACAGCAGCCGCCTAAAAGGTCCTTTCCACAATCCAGACAATTTGGTGTTGGCTCCTCTGCTTTGTGAATCTTTTTATGTGAAGCAATAAAGAGAGCGCTGTACGAAGCTTTCGGTACCACTCTGTACATTTGTACATTTTATCCTTTTCATTCTTTCATGGAAAGGATGAGGAAAAGTTCCTTCTGCACTGTTGTCCTGCTTTCGATCTTGTTCTCTCCAGCAGGGCTTTTCGCCACAGTCACATTAATCCAGATTCACCACAGAGGTTTTTCATAGGTTGAACACAACTCCTTTTCATTGGCAAATCATTCTGTTTCCAATAAGAGATTGGCATTTGCACATGGTAAACTAGTCAGCCAATTCTTCAGCCTCCCCACATTAACTGGTTTTCCTCCCAGACTTGCTTTCCATACATCTTTTCTACAACTTCCTTTTTCTCTTTTGGCAAAAGTGCGTGCTGCCACCAGGCAAGAATCCTCCATCTGCCCTTCCATTCACCTGCTTTGCAAACAGAAAACAAGTAAAAGTTAACACAAATTTTCAGTGCGAAAAGGAAATCAAACACCATTGCTGCAGATTTGAACATCAAACTTCCTGCAAACTCCCATGGTTCCAAAGAGCATGGTGCTATGGCTTGTCCTCCAATAATACAAGAATGAAAAACCTTGAAAAATTTTGATGATCATTTAAACTTTGGGGTAGGCGATGCGGTCAACCATTAAACCTCTTCCACTTCAGATTTAGTCCAAGAGATTACTTAAAATGGTTCCATATAATTTTGCTCATTCATTTAACATTTTTTTTTGTCAGTTCTTCCTTCCTTCCTTCAATTTATTGGCCTCTGAGCCTTGCCTCATCTCCTTGAAGAGGTTTTTCCTTTTGAAAAATCTTGCAGAACAAGGAGGATTGCGGACAAAGAAGAAGCCCATCTTTAATGATTCAAGTAATTTTATGTGGGGGAAAAAAAGGAAAGGGAGGAAAGGAGAATTGAAAAAATTTAAGATTGAAAAAAAACAACCAAAAAGAAGAATAGTTTGAACAAGTTTATAATATCAGAAAGCAACAGAAGGAGGGGATTACAGAAAGAGAGAATGAGAAGTAGAGAGACTAAGCGCCGGATAAAAGGGGAGGAGAAGAAAGAAGGAAGAAGGAAGGAAAAGAAGTTATAAAGGACAGAAACAAGATATAGAGAAACAGGAAAAAGATTTATAAGAATTGAAAGATAAGCCTGTTTAGAAGATTAATGGTGAAAAACTTAATTGTTAAAAGGGATTCTGCAAAGGGTACAAAGATAGATGTCCATATTACAAATAGAATTAAATTTAGAAAATATGATTAAAATGATGGATATTTTATCATAATCTAGTGGAATGTAATAAATAAATGACAATAAAGTGAAGGAGATAATTAAAATTAGGAAGATGCGAACTATTTAATTATTAATGATTTATAAAATATAAGTGAAAAGAAATATGGGGGGGGGGAAATTAATTATGGAAAAGTTAATATAGGTGTTCCCAAGGAAGGATATATATTTAATGAAAGAAAGGGTTAAAAAAAATGTTAAGATTTTACATGAATATTAATGATAGAATTGAAATTGCGAAATGAATGAGTGCTTTATATATATAATATGTGGGTGTGTGTTGTGTGTTGTGCTGTGTGTGTGTGGTTCAGCTTCCTTCAGGGTATTATTCCCATGTCATTGTAGTGCTTTTAAAGTTTTGTAGCAAACGTGTTCAGCAGAATCTTCATCTGACCATCATCAGGCTTTCTGTATTGAGTTTTGTATGTGGGGTCAGGCGGCTCACAGCGAATCCAAAGCACAAAACAGACAGAAGAAACCAGAAACACCAATCAAACAAACTCCAAATCCAAATAAACACAGACCAAGACTCCTAAACCAATCCATGATATGTGGAAAAAAAAAACAGTCCTGCCACAATAATAGGCTAGCCCTCAAATTTTAAAAACAACGGCTGTGAGACCCTGACCCACATACAAACTCAATACAGAAAGCCTGATTATGGCCAGATGAGATTCGATGAAACGTCTGCTACAACTTTAAAAGCACTTACAATGACGTGATAATACCTGAAGGAAGCTGAACACACACATGTAAGTTACCCGCCAAAAACTTAAAAAAAACAAATAAAATAAATAAATACATTTATATTTATATATACTATTATATATTTATATATATAAAAAAATCTTCTTTTAATGAATTATAGTGTGTATTTTAAGAATATACAAGCAGAATTTGATGGAAATTAAAAATGTATTACATTGAATGTTCTAATCTTAAAGGTTATACATTAAGCATTAAATTAAGTTGAAAAATGGATAAAATTAAAAGATATCAAGATGTCATTACTCCAATTAGTAACTACAGGGCGAAAATTTGTTTAATGAGAAAAGATAATTATGTAAATTGAACACAGGACAGTACAAAATATAAATGTTAATGATTTGAATTGAGATGAGATAACAAATAAAGATTGAGAAAATTAAGAGGGGAAAAACTAAGTAGAAAATGTAAAACAGTAATAAAGATATGGGAATAGAACACAAAAATGAGCATGAAATTGAGTTTATGTCTGTATTGAAGAACGCATATTTTCAAATGCTATTTTCAAAAAAAGAATGTTTTATTTGTATTATGGGTTTTTTTTGTGAGAACCCAAATAAAATTTTTCAAAAAAAACAAAACAAAACAAAAACTGATTTCTCCCCCACCCCTATTCATTGAATCTTTATCCCAAAGATGCTCTTCCTAAGACAACTGGACTTTTCTTTTACCTTCTGCCTGTCACCGGGTGTGAGGGGAGTGGGCTATTTTTATTATTTTCTTTTTTATTTATTTAAATTTTTAATATGTCTATACCCCTGTAAGCCACTTTGAGTAGCCATGTCCAAAATAGCAGCAATATAAATTTTTCTAATAATAATAATCTTTGTTCTTTTTTCCCTTTGTGCACAGCATGCGCAGCATGCATCTGAATCCTAACAAATGAGAGAGAGTGAATTGTGAAGGCCAATACTCTCCATACTGTCATTAGTAAAAAAGCCAGGCTTCATACAAACAGCATGAAAACCTCAAAAAATAATCTTACAAATTGTGAAAATCAGCAGTTGTTAAGGAATTGTAAGTCACCTAACAGTTGGGTTTGAAATATTACAAACGCAGGGATAGACATTTTAATACTGTCTCTTTAAGGAATTTAAATTATAATTGAGTTGTGTCCTCCAAATGGCCATAGATGGAGCTAGAAACCTGGGTTTTCTGTCCTTCTTGTCTAGAGAGTGTTGCTGTTCCTGCACTGCATTGTTGTTAATCATGTTAAGAGCAACCACACTATTTATTTAAGAAACCGTTTAGCGTATAAAAAATGATAAACAACTATTTCTGGAGATTTGAAAAGGAGCCTTCTAAATGCTGTGAAGCTAAGCGGATATGAGTTAACAAGTGTACAGTTAAGAATTAACTAAGATTAGTTTTGTAGTTGCATGGCTGATCCATTTTGTTTAAAAAGGAAAAGTGATGGTTTGTCAGTTTCATTTTGCTATTTGTTCACTGATGACATAGCATTTAATCACCAAAAACTGAACAAGAGGCTACTGAAATAATTCACTATGAGACAAAAATTTTAAAATAAAACTGTTTAGGTGAAATTAAACAATATCTTGCGTTTAAAGATAGATAGAGGCTAGGGAGGCATACAAAATTCAAAGGCAGATAAAATTAAACTAATTACTAAGAATTTTAAAATTGAGAACTTTGTAAGCCGGCTAAAGGACACCAATGAGCCAGGACTTTAACCATAGTGATGTTCAAAGTCTATTTTTGATAAAGACATTGCTATCAGTCCTTGATTGGTAGTTGTATCTTATCTCAGTTAATTGGTCAAGCCATATATAGAATAGTAGTTAACCAATCAGCAAGGTTTATATGCGAGCCAACTGAAAGACACTGCAAGCCTGCAAAGTGTGTGTTAAATATCTGAAGCAAACAAATGCATTATGCATTGTATTTGGAGCCTAAGGTATGACACTAAAAGTCTAACTGCATATGCCGATGCAAGCTTTTTGCATCCAGACATTAAATACACGTAAATCTTTACATTGAGGTACTGTAGTATTATTCCGCGAAAGTTGGGATTGGAATGAAGGTCTATTGACAAAAACATTTAATTTGTCAATCAGCAAGGCTGAATTCTCATGTGTGTCTTTATTATGTACAGAATTTAGGGTTTATTATAAGCAAACTATTGATTTGACATGGGAATTGATGTAACAGATCCTATTTTGTGATGAAGATAATCAGCAATGCAAATGGGCTAAAAATCTTGCTGTAAGACAGAACCAAAAACACACAGATTTTAAGATATTTAAATGTGAGACAATGTGTGCAAAGTAAGATGATTAAGCTGGAATACCGTATGTCAAAAAATAAACATCACAGATGTTAGATCTTTTAAAGCATAAGACTTGCTGTGAGGATTATGGACTTAGAATGTAAGGTGTATATATAACGACAGGATGTCCTACCAAAGGGGAGAATGTTAGGAATGTAAATCACCTAACAGTTGGTTGGAAAATATAAACCAGGATAACATTTTAATACTATCTCTTTAAGGAATGCTAAAATTGTAATTGGGCAATGGTTCCTCAAACGGCCATAAAGATGAGCTAGAACCTGGAGTATTGTTTTTTCTGCGAGACGTTGCCGTTCCTGCATTGACTGTTGCTGATTATGTTAGTCTTGGTTTGATGTGAGTCTTTTACTGAACTGTTTTTGATATCTGAGTTTTTGTTATTGGATTATCCCTGGACTGAAACTGACTGCTTTAACCGTGAATGACTTGGACTTTTTGTTGAACTTTGCTAACTGTTTTACTGGAAGTAAAAAACCTACATTTTACTATACAGTGTGGCTGTGTGCTGTATGTTATTCTTCACTTACTCTCACTACGTCTCCCTAGGTTGGCTCATTCTCTAAATGGGAATTACCTCAACAAGCAGTTTTAGAGAAGAATACAGCAACAAAAACCAAATAATAATGCTGGAGGACTTCACGTGCATTATTAAAAAAAAATATTGTTGCACTAATTCATTATCATAACAGAAACCTTACTTAAGGAGCCTTGTTCTCTTGTTTTTCAGCATGACCTCTCTGTACAGGTTTTTTGCTCAGAATCAGCAGGGCCCACTCCTCACAGGAGAAAAACACAGCTACATCTTCAAATGATACAATCCTGACACAGGGAGGGTAAAAAAACAACGTATTCCATGAATATTCCTAACACATTAAACTTCAATGAATTCATGCAAGTCTTTTTTGTAATGAAAAACCTCCACAGTGTCTCCAAGTAGGCAAAGGAGCATGTGAATATTGAATTTAGTAACTGGAACAGTAAAGTCTACAATAGCTGCTGGAACACAATTGTAACTGATTATTAGAGAGTGCTGACTCATGCAGGATGCAATCTACACTACGACGATTGGGTTGCTGTAAGTAGAAGGGGGGTGTTTCCTTTTTCCCCTTCTTTTTCCGCTCTTTGTTGTTCGTTGCATGATGCTTTAATTTACCTCATGATATTCCTCTGTTTTCCTGGCCACTATCTTACATTCTTCTTTTCTGGATCAGTGAAGAAAACTGCTTAAAATATATTTTCCGAACAGCTTAAAATATATTTATCTGTATATTTAAAGGCACTACAGAGCCCTGAATTAAGTTATGTCTAAACTTCATCTGAACAGCTGAGCCTTAGCTGCCGACCAACAGAAGGTAGCACACCGAGCCTGCTTCCGCTCTCTGCTGGCCAGAGGTTGGGCTTTGCCTGCCGGCTCTCCCGCCGCAGTGCATTTGTTTGTTCCCTGGACATCTCTGAGGAAGAAGCTGTTCAGATTACCAGACCCCAGCGGGGGCGAGGAGAGAGGGGGAGAGAGGAGGTGTGTGTTCCCGAAGGATACAGTTAGGAGTTGCCTTATTTGTGCATGGATCTCCAATGTTGTTTTTCTGCCTAGCCTTCCACAGCCCAAGTGATTGGATTCAGATGTGAAGCTGGGCAGGAGGAAACATGAATGGAATAGATAGCTAAATAGATGGAGGGATGGAGGGATAAGAAATTGAGAGAGAAGGGAAAGAGAGGGGGCAGAGGGAGGAAGAGAGGGGGAGAGAGTGGGAGAAAGAGACAGAAGGAAAGAAACAGAGGAAAGGAGGGAAGAGAGAGAGAGAAAAAAGATAAAGAGGAGAGGAGGGGGAGAGCAGAAAGAGAGAGGGTAGGAGGAAAGAAACAGAGACCAGACGGAGAGGGAAAGAGAGAGGCGGGAGCGGGAAAGCAAGGTCTTCTATATGCCAAGTGTGTTTTAATCCTAGGCTACTGTTCTGATTGGTTCAAAAATGTAAGGATGGATTGCGTTTCACTAGGAACCAATCCAAAGAACGCTGCCTGAAAGCGGCAAGGTTTAAAAGAAATGGCCAATAGGCTGAAAGCAAGCAGGCCAAGCCTGAAAAAAGGCTGGTGCGGCTAAGCCAAAACTGTTCCTATTCTGACTACTGTTCGAATAAAACCTTTTGTTTGTTTGGAACCCGTCTACCTCGTGTGTTTTCGAACAAAACACGGGCGACGAGGATGGGAATCGTTCCTTGAACGCCGAACACCCTGGCACGCAGGTGATAGGAACCAGACGCCAGCAGAGATGTTTGGAAGCAACGCAACCGCCCCACCTTCAACCCGAAACGCATGAGGATTGGGAGTCATACACAGATCGCTTCCAGATGTATCTGGAAAGCAATGGAATGAGATGACATCTCGGAACAACGCAAGCCGAGCTGTATTCCATCACCCCATTGCCGGAAGCAACGGTTTTTAAAATGGCCAAGCCTTGCGAAGCCCCGCAGACGTGTTAAGCAACTATGTGGCCAGAACTCCAGAAAATCCTCAAAGCACACTACGCTTCCGGCAGTTGTCAAACTTAATAAAGCGATGACTTCTACCGCAGAGACCAGCGAGATGGTGGAGACCCGTCGCGATTTCGTGGCTGCTCTACGGCAATAGGGGTGAGTGCGATTTCTCCAAACATCGACGAAGCGATGAGAGATCGCTGGTTAGGGCTCAGGACATTACAGCACAAAGTAAGCTGCTTTAAACAAGCCCAATATCACTGTACCGAAGCAATCGCGGAAGCCAATGCCGCCGAAGCCCGCAAAGGAAATCGGCGGTCAAATAAAAAGAATGAACAAAAATGGCGAAGAAACCCCAAACTAGAGAAAGGAAGCAGCCTACCACACCAAACCACTTCCAAAAGAGTCGAGAGAGGAAAACTAATCAAGCGGAGGGAAGACGACGAGGGTCCACCGTCTGCTCGCAAATAAAAAAGAAGCGCGAAAAAAGGAATTGGGCGGGAATTGCGCTGCTGCGGAGGAAAACCATCGTCCGAGCCGAATGCCAGATTCTCGATGCTATCTGCAGGTACTGTTAAAAAACCGCGGACACATCGAGAAAAGGGTCTGCAGGAATAAAAGAAACTATTAGCCCCACGAGACGCGAAAGAAATTACCAAGCACGAGCCGAGCCTAAACGAGCGGGATGAGAGAGACAGTGGCAACAAAAGAAACGAGCCAATACACACCAGCCGTCACTATAGAAAGCGCCCAGAACGGAAAGCGGCAAGAAGGTTAAAGTGACCTGTAAGGCAGTCGAAGGGAAGCCCTTAAGAGGGAGGTGACTCCGAGTCTTTCCTTTCGATGGTTTCTTGGGATTACTATAAAAAGCTAATCCCAACATCAAATCCAGACAATTACAAAAACAACCTTTGACTCTAAAGGGACTATCAGGGAAACCAGAATCCCTGTAATTGGCATGGACAATTTTAGTTAACTTATAAGCAACATGTCAAAAGAACTGCGGCTAACCATCCGTCCGACCGGACAGACCGAGCCTCTCTGGGGGCATCGAATGGTTCGCACCATTGGGGCATCGGGATGACCGCGGGCGATCGGAGAACTACCACCAATTGGGAAGATGACCTCAATCCGCGAATCCAAGATGTTTTCGACGGCTCGCTGGGAAAGTTATCGGGGACAACCCTATCTCTTTTAGCTAGCATCCCCAGATAGCCCCAGAGAAGATTAAAAGCAGACGAGTTCCCTTTTCCACTAAAGGCTAAGATAGAGAACAACTCGACAAACTACTTACCCAGGGGTATTAGAACCAGTGGACCAGGCCAAATGGGAAACGCCTATAGTTACACCCATTTAAACCTGACGCGGTCATTAGAATCTGCTGGTGACTATAAGGCAACCCTGAACCATGCCTTACCAACCTAGCGCGATACCCAGTGCCAGTAGGTCCAGCATTGCTCCACTCCCTGGCTCCCCGGGCAAAGGAAAAATTTTTGCATAAACTGACTTGGCACAAGCCTATTCCAGCAACTTCCAGTGGACCCAGAGCACGGCAGAAGCCGCAAACCATAGGTTCACACACCAAGGGGCATTCCAAATGCACCGGACTCCAATTTTGGAGTAGCCATGGCACCGGCGTTTTTCAGAGTCTTGATGGAACGCCTCCTTAATGGTATACAAGGGTAGTTCCCTTATTTTTGACGACTTCTTAATCTCGGCCAGAGACGAGAACCCAACTAAAAAAAAGACTCACAGAAGTGCTTACCAAATTTAGGGAATCTGGCCTTAAAGTAAAAAGGAAAAAATGCTGTCCCTAATGAAAAAAAGGTTGAATTCTTGGCTACTCAATAGACGGTAGGGCATCCACCCCACAGAAAGAAAGTCAAGCAATACAAGAAGCAACCTGAACCCGAATAACAAGACAGCAACTACAAGCCTTTTTTAGGACTTATTAATTTCATCATGTATTTCCTGCCCAAACAACGGCCACTATAGCTTGAAAACCGTTACACCGTCTTTTAGATAAAAAAGCAAACTGGATATTTGGGCACGGTTAGCAAAAGAAAGAAGGCTTTCCAGAACACTTAAAAAGTTGCTAACATCCACAAACGTTCTCATCAATTTTAGGCAACACACTGCCTCTAAGAGTGACCTGCCGCACGCTTCACCAATTTGGGGTAGGGGCCGTCCAAGCCACAACTCCCGGATGGAGAGAAGCACCCGTCGCACATATATTCTCAGGACTCTATCAAAGACTGAACGGAAAATTACAGTCAACTGGATAGGGAAGCCCTAGCAATTTGTTCGCTGCGAGTAAAACGCCTTCCCATGAATTATCTGTACGGGCGGGACTTTTCAAATTGTTAAACGGACACAAACCATTGTTGGCAATTTGGCGGGAAACAAGCGATGGCCTTAACATACTGTTATTCCACCAAGGATTCTAGATCGGTCAGATTCCTAGGCAGCATATTCCTATTACCTCTGACGCAGTCGACCAGGGGGAAACAAATTCCCATTGCGGATGCTTTGAGCAGAGCACCCCCTACCAACTTCCGAGGAAGGACCCGCACCAGCGATGACATCGTTGGCAAATAGAGACTTGCCCCGCATCTACCATCTCCGCCTATGCAGTCGCAAGAGCCACGCTAAGGACTCATCTGAACTGCCCGTATTCTTGGCTGGGTAGGTAAAGGCTGGCCGTGAGACGCCAAAAAAAAACTGAAACTATTTAAACCGCTTCCGGTACCAGACAGACTGAACT
>BHFT01024778.1:0-14730 GCA_004320025.1 Laticauda laticaudata | reverse complement strand
ATTTCTATGGCTGAGTTAAATTTTTTTCCAAGCTCATTTGTCACTCTCTCAATTTAAGAGCATAAAAGCCAAATTCACTTTTATCATAAAAGGCTTTTGAGCATCTTATAAACTCAGAGAGCCATTTGTTTTCATGGATGTTGCTCTCATAGTATTCCAGTGTATTTAATAATTATTCTCATATTATCTTAATCTGTCTCTTACGGCAGAAATACATTTTTGATTCAGGATGCATTAAATTGTTTAAGTATCTTTCAGTCTTTCTGCCCAAAATTGAAGCAAAGATTCTTATTATACTGATTTAATAGATAGTATAGGTCTGTATTTTTAACTTGCTGTGGGTCTGTGTCTTCCTTCGGTACAAGTGTGAATATATGCTTTCTGACATGTTTGGGTATTTCTCCTTGTCATAACTTCATTCATAATTCTCTAAAAACATTGAAGATTCAGTGATCCTGGATATGTCTTATAAAATTCTACTGGCAAAAATGTCCGGACCTGTGCTTTCCCAATGTTTTGCCTTTTTTAAAGCTCTCTGTTAATTCAATCATTGTTATTGTACTTTCTAACATTGTTTCAATATCTTTGGGTATCCTGAGGCAAAATTTGCTCTCCTGTAAGTATTATTGAATTCTTTCTTCTAACATTCTTCTTTTGATGGTACAGTTTTCCATAGTAATCGTTGCATTTATTTTTTTTTCTTCTCCACATTTCTGTTAGCATACCAATTCCTTTGTTCAATTTATCAATTGATTTATTCTTCTTTGAGTCTCTTTCTTCTTTCTCCAAGTTTATATGCTAGCCATCTGCCAGGTTTCGTCTGCATCTTCAAAATATTCTGCTTAAACATTTTAATTTTTTGTGCTATCTTCTTTTTCCATTAGCCCCCATTTTTATGTGTTAGTTATGTCCATTTTAATTTAATGTCCTTTTTTTATGTGGAAATTTTCTGTAGTTCTTTTCCAAGAATTCTTGTCGTCATCTTCCAATTTTTTAAAGTATTTTTTTTCTGTTTTATAATTTCTTTTCCCTTGTATATTACCCGATTATCAAGCCTCCGTTGTATAAGCCTTCATGCGTTATCCAAGGTTCGTAATGAATGTATCCTTCCTTTTGTAAATTTTCTTAAAAGAAAAAAGTCCAATTTTCTCTCAATTTTCTGTTTTAAAAGTCTTTTTCTTCTAAATATTGTATTATTAAATGTTCCCTTTTTTCTATACAAGTGTTATTGGATTTGTGATCTTGCACCAAGGTACTTTCCCTTCTATTTCAATTGTCTTGTATGTGAGAAAAGCCATTCTGTCTGACCATCCAATACTAATCTATCTAGCCAGACATGATGCATGTCTATTTGAATAAAATGTATATTGTTTATTTCCACACTTCTCCCTCTCCTGCCATTTTTAAATATATGTTCATCTACCCATTTCAAAAGAAGGACTTTGGCAAGTTTCTACCTTCTAGCTTATTCACTTTGCCTGTTTTTTGTGGTGTTATAATCCAATTTGTATCATTTATTATTCTATTAAAATTCTCCCACCAGACAGATATTAGCATAGTTCCAGCTCATAATTATTTTCTTAAATGATAATTTCCTGTTAAAAATCTTCTTGTTATCATTGGAGCATAAATTGCTATTAAAAAGTATATTAAGATTAATTGTCCATTACTACGTTCACAATTCCAAAATCCTTCCATCATTCATCTGGTATAATTTGGTTCTGAAGGATTTGATCTCTAATGATATTACACCCAACCTTCCTCTCTTTATTAACAGTATGTCAACGCTGTAAATAATTTCCTAAGTTTTTGTTGTTTCAATATATAATCATGGTTTTTTTTAATATATAACTTATTGTAGGCAGATGATATCCAAATTTTAATTTCTCTACTTACTGAAATATTTTTCTTCTTTTAATAGCTGTAATAGCCAAATTTATATTCAATTGTAATCAGTTTTTTCGTCATCCATGTATTAGACTTTATAAGAAGGATTTGTTGCTCTAGTAGATCTTGTGGTTCTTCATTGTTTTCTGCGTACACACCTACAAGCTCCTTCTTTTTCAGTTAGCTGCTGTACATTCCTCTTGAAAATTCAACTAATGACTTCTTCTTTTCTTATATCTTCCTCCCTTCCTCTAAAATCATTCCAGATAGAATAACTCAGCTTTTTCCAATTGTATCAATTTCGTGTCTTTCGTTCTGCCAGCGTAAACATGGAAGACCTTCAGTGTCAACCACCTGTAATATTCTTCTCTTAAAGTAACTCTTTGGTTCAAGAATAATAAATAATGTTTCTTTCTTATCTCTCTCTCACTCTTTTAGGTACCTGTTCAAAACACTATGTTCTTTATCTTTGTACTTTAGTGGTTTTTTCTCTTTGTCCACCTTGCAGTATTTTGTGTGATTTAATTATTTTCTAGTAAATCTGATATGAACTTCTTCTTGGCAGGTTTATTTCTCATACACGTATCTTGTTTAGATCACAAACAAAACCTCGTCATTCCATCCAATCATCTTCTCTTAGTTACTTCTAATGCTTCTTGCCAGGATTTCTGTCATCATTTCAGCAATGGTTTTCCACCCTTTTCTTTCCTTCTATTATTTTGAAAATCTAAGATAGCAATTCTATCTATTCAATTTTTCCATCTCAATGATTGCCAGAGACTGCCCTTATCTCTTTCCACTCACTCTATCGGGTGTGCATATCTTCAATCCTTCTTATCTCTTTGTACATATCTTGCTTCCTTCAATTGGTCTTAATTCTGTCCTCATTATTGCATCGATCTATCTGACTTGAATATTTTCCAAATTTATTCTCATCTGCTCTTTTCAGTTCTTTGCTAAATATTCTCCATCTCTTTTCAATATTATCTGTCTTTTACTAGTTTCTTTTGAATTCCTTGCATAATCATCTGCAGGAGTCCACTTCTTTCTCCTCTTCTTGTGCGTAACATCAACCTGTATTGAGCATTGTCCTCCAGATGATGAGGAAGAAAGAAGTTGAGGATTGAAGAAAGCCTAGGCCTGATATCTGTCTGCTCATCTTTAGAGTCTCTTAATAGAAAAATGAAAAGAAAAAAGCAAGAGCCCACCAATTGCCACTCCCAGTAAAAAAATAAAAGAAAAAAAGAAAAAGATAAAAATAAAAAAGGGAAGGAAAAAATCTCCAGTGCACTTTAAAGCTTAGATCTAATTGATTCCAATAATCTTAGAAAGAAAAGGAAAAGAAAAAAAAAATATAAATATGGAAAAAGGAGGAAAAAAAAAATAGGAAAAAAATTAAAAGACAAGAAATCTGTATTTTCCTCTTGCTAAAAGGGTTAAAACAAAAGGAGGAGGGAGGGGGAAAATAGTCTTATTCTTGCATCAAAGGACTCAAGTCTCAAAATATAAAAATCCAACTGGGGGAATAGAGAGAAAAAAAAGGAAGAGAAAATGCAATTCTGTCAATAAGCAAAAGCACTGCCACTATATTTTTGAGGCTCTTTACTAAATCAAAAAAAAAAAAACATTTCCAGTTCTCTTTTAGGTCACTTTAATCTTCCTTCTGTCAATTTCAAATCCAGACTCCAGCTATCAGGTTAGTTCAACAGAAGAGCACCTGCAAACAAATCTATATACTCTTCCCACTAACTTTTCAATGAAAAGACAGAGTCCTTGAAATTAACAGCCAAATGTATCAACAAGAAAGAAAGAAAGAAAGAAAGAAAAAAGAAAGCAAAGAAAGCAAAAGAAAGAAAAGAAAGAAGAAAGAAAATGTATCCAAGCCTCCAGGTGGCAGTGCTGACTTATTTCCCTTCCTTTCCCTTCCCCTCTAATATTAAAACCAGGAACAGAGAAAAATAAAAAAGAATCTAAAATTATTAAATATGAAAAAAACAGAAGAAAAACACTTCTCCATAGAGTTATTTTGAAAGGAAAAAATTTTTAAAATTAAAAAGGAAAGACCAGTCCAGTTTAAAAATTGAAAAGTTTTTACAAAATCCAAAGTTCCAATAAAAAGAAAGAATAAACCTTCAGATTTAATTTGTGCTTAATCTCGCTGCTTAAGCACTTTTATTTTCATTTTTAAATGTATTTTTTAGTCTTTTAGGGTATTCTCTCCAGAAAAAAATAAGTAAAAAATTATCTCACCAAACTGACACACTTTCTTTCCAGCTTTCTTCCATTTCAGAGCTGTCCCAGCTTCAGCAGCTTTCATGGCTGCCTTCCCTGCAGGAAAAAAAGGCTTCTCCTGGATCTACCAGGGACTTCACAATGTTCCTGGGATCAACAGGATGTGCCCTCCTCAGTCACCGTCCCTATGGGACGGTTGAGGTCCATTGGGACCGTCCTGCAATGGAGATATCAGCTATGATCTTGGAGCTTAAAGATTGCATGCTGTACCGCTGCGACGCCAGCTCCCTTTTTCTTCGAAATTATCAATATACTTTCTGTAAGATGGGTGATTGTATACTGTAAATGTGACGACTCAATCAATCTTTGGGTGTGCTTGCTAATTATTTACTAATAATTAGTGCTTACTAATTTTTAGTAATTTACTAATAAATTAATTTACTAAAATTAATTTACTAATAATTAGTGCTTACTAATTATTTCAGAAGAGGAAGCCATTTTTTTTCCTTTGCTTTTAGATCTAAATCACACAAAGAAGTCTGCAAAAGCCCCCCTGCACCCCATTTTTTTGGCTCCTGGGCCTTAGGGAAGCCTGTTGAGAGCAAAAATAAAAAAAATGGACCATGGGGGGGATCTGCATGAAACACACACTGTGCTCTGTATTTGGCCTCCTAGGCCTCAGGGAAGCCTCCTGGGAGCAAAAACAGCTTCCCAAGAGTCTTTCCTGAGGCCCAGGAGGCAAAAAAACCAGAGTGTGCACGGGGGTGGTGCTGCAAAAAAGATGAAGCCACACCCACCCAGTCACATGGTCACACACACCTATCCATGCCCACCTAGCCACACCCACCTAGCCACACCCACCTAGCCACACCCACCTAGCCACACCCACAGAACCAGTAATAAAAATATTTGCATCCCACCCCTGCTGTCCATCCATCCTTCCAAGCACTGAATGAACAAAAATATAAGCCTGTCCTGTATCAAGAAAATATGAATCATATCATCTATATGATGCATATCATCTATATGCATCATGTAATCTTATAACAGAACAAAACAAAAGATATTACTGTGTTGGTAATCTCATGTACATGCACATAGAAGCATTTGTGAATTTAGATTTCTTTTTTTAAAAAACAAAAGTGAGAAGAAATTACTCTTCTTATAAAGTACTACGTCTTCTTCAAGATAAGTTTTATTTATGGTGATTTCATACATTTACTGATATGGTTTCCTTGGCAACAATATAGAAGAGATTTGTCATTGCCTTCTTCTAGCATGTTTCTTCAATTACTTCATCTCATCTATAGCCCTGAGGTTTTTGGATGGTTTCCTATCCAAGTGTGTTACAGATCTAATACTGCTTAACTAGAGGGGAAATTAGGAAGCATTTTAGTACAAGCTTTGTCAGAACTATTTAAATTTGAAAGGAGTCAATGGGAAAACAAACAGTCTACTTTCTTTCACTAATTTGTTAATGTCTGAAAACTGGTTGGAATTTTTTCTTCTTTAGTCAGTGAGTTCCCTGTGACTTTCTTCAGCTGGCCATTTTCTTCAGATTAATTCACTCGAAAGTACCCTGCATAAGCTACTAACATTTACATCATGCTATATATATGTAGAAGCATGTGCATAAACATGTACAAACATATGCCTACTTCTCTTTTGAAGACCACATGTCTTAATCCACCCTCATATTATCCAACTTTTTCATGGGGTCCTTTACAAAAAAAGGTGTGAATGTGAGCTCCAAGGAGTGCATTCTGCTTGACTCAACTAAATCAGGGACACGGCCCATAACCATCATTGGCTATACATGCATGAAGAAAGAGATAACATAACAGTAGGGTTGAGGGAGAGTATAAATCTTTTGGGTGAATGGATGATCCAAGGATCAGATAAATGTACATGGGTACATTCCAGTGTGTTTCTCTTTCAGTGCTTACTCCAGGCTTGATAGAGATAGCCAAGTGAACCAAAGGACATAGGGAAGGCTTCCTCCAGGGTGTATCTCTCAAAAGGCAAGAATCAAAGGGCTTTTTTCAATATGTTTTGCTCAGTGGTAGGATTCAAATTTTTTTTACTATCATGGCTTGATGGGCGTGGCAGGAAAAGGATACAATAAAATTTCCAGTCAGAGGTGATATTTGCTGACTGTTTGAACTACTCAATATTTCTGCTACCGGTTCTCTAGAACTGGTAGCAAAAAAACCAACCACTTTTCTATCACAAAATGTATCATATTGAGATTGTGCTCTCTCTTGGACTGCCAGAAATAGTACTGAGGCCCTGGTTGTTGCTGCTGCTGTTACTTCAGTGGTCAAGGATAAGAGAGGGAGGAAGGGAGAGAGGGAGAGGGAGGAAGGGAAAGAGAGAGAGAGAGAGAGAGGAGGGAGGGAGGGAGGGAGAGAGAGAGAGAGAGAGAGAGAGAGAGAGAGAGNGGGAGGGAGGGAGAGAGAGAGAGAGAGAGAGAGAGAGAGAGAGAGAGAGAGAGAGAGAGAGAGACTTCGAGATAGAAGCCAAAATTTTGCACTTGGCTTGGAATATTTCCATAATCAGGAGTTCTCTCTCCTTCATTCTTGGGTCACACAATTTATCAAGCCCAAATACTTGCTCAAAACCTAAGGGTTTAGGCCACTGTATCTACTCCAGCCTGTCTCAAAGAGCATTTGACTGCAATGGTTTCAATGTTTTTATATTTAGCTGTTAAGGTGATTTAGATTGACAAAGTGTTCCTCTGTGTGTGTGTGTGTATCTATATCTCTATATCTAGATATAGAAATCTATATAATTAATCTATATAAAAATTATATATATATATAATTTTTTAACTGTGCAACAGAAGGAAAAATTATTTGACTAAAGAAAACAGATATTTCCAGTATAATAGCTGTAAGTGATATAGTTGTTAAACTGTCTGCAGAAATTAGAATAAGTAAAAGACATGACAGGGAAATTAATATGCATTGGGAGGAATTCTCAAGCTTCCCCCCCCCCTCATTCTTCTTCAAATGGAGAGGTTTCATGGGTCACAGAACAGCTGTGAGGAGGGAACCGCTGAAAGCAAAGAAATAAGCATCGTGTCATCTGCCTGTACATTTCTTTGAGCAACTTCCACCTCATAAATATATGCTGCCTCTGTTGATGAAGAATTCAAAGGGAAAGCGAGAAAGAAAACAGCAGGAAGGGGAAACAATGCAATTTACAGCAAATTCATTCAGACAGCTGTAAATTAACCCAAGAAATATGGCCAAAGGTTGGTCTCTTGCTATTATATAGAATTGTCTCTGGATGCACTATTTAAAGTTGGCAGTTGTGATGGTCTGATCTGGGGAGAAGACCAAATAGAGAAATCTCCTACCCTAGTCACAATATTCCCTGTTCTCCAAAGATTGTCAAACAAAAGCAGCAGCATTCACTGTCCTCTTGCTTGCTTTTTTTTTTAAGTCAGAAATTAAATCTTCAAAGACCAGTAGTTTAAAATAGCTTATCCCACTAACAGAACCAGGCAATAAGCAGCCCATTTTAAGGCAGATATTAACATGAAAAGAAGGAAGAGATTATTTGCTGTAAATATTGAGAAAACTGGATTATAATTTTCACTGCTTTTTACTTGTTACTGCACACCATTTGTCTTAGAACAGGGATGTCAAACTCATATAATCACAGTGGCATCACATAATGTATTGAAACTTCTTTCCCCTTCATTAAACTGGGCATGGCTGTGGCCAATGTGATGCATCTGGCCTGTGGGCCAGGAGTTTGACAGTCTTGCCTTAGAGGTTCTTGCTCAGTGGTTCTCAACCTGGGGGTCCATGATATGATCACAAGGTGTCCACAAAGGCTTGAAGAAATTTTAGTTAAGTTTAGTTGAGTTGAGTTAAGTCTTGGAGGTTCTGCCCAATAGCTCATGGCCACAAAAGATATTTCAAGGAGGTCCATGTTGAAGAAAAGTGATGACAACCATTTTTCTAGCTGACTGCCTGTCGGGGTAAATAGAAATTCAACTGGAGTGGCCTGGAAAATTTACTAACAGGGACACTGTAAGTTCATTCTGTAAGTCCCAATTATGCTTGCACTATTAGGAGGCTATGCCTGACTTTTCCAGCTAACCTTTCTTCTTTTGGGCAGGTGCTCCTCATAAGGAGTTTTATTAAATCTGCCTTCCAGCAAAGCAAAAGGGAAACATTTAGTGGTGCCAGAGCAAATACTCTGCAATAGCAAGCCAGATCTGAGGCTATGAGATAGTTGGATGGCCGCAACTATCATTTCTAGGGCTTCCAAACCAAACCAAACCAAACCAAACCAAACCAAACCAAACCAAACCAAACCAAACCAAACCAAACTGAAGGCTTGCACTACTCACAGTGGGAAGGAATTTCTTTGGACTAGCTTAAATAAAACATGGCAAAAGAGTTGATAGGGTTGAACTCTTTTAGATCTGAAGCTTTACTACCTCACAGTACTATCTCACAGTCTTCTCATTGCACACAATTCTTCCCCTTTTTGCCTTTCTAGGATCAGATTTCCTGATATCAAAGATTAATATAAATAAATGGGTTGCATGAAGTTGTACTGAGGGCCTGCCTGCCTGCTTATCTATCTGTCTGTCTATCTGTCTATCTGTCTATCTATCTATCTATCTATCTATCTATCTATCTATCTATCTATCTNCTTATCTATCTGTCTGTCTATCTGTCTATCTGTCTATCTATCTATCTATCTATCTATCTATCTATCTATCTATCTATCTATCTATCTATTTTTTAATCTATGATAAAAAGAAGCAAGCTTAAGTAAACATTATTTTGTGTTATTATTTATTTTTAGATTTTCCAAAGAAACTTATATATCACTTGGTTACTATAATATTTGAATCTACATCTATCTATCTATCTATCTATCTATCTATCTATCTATCTATCTATCTATCTATCTATCACATGTCTATCTTTATCAATCTATCAATCTATGTAAAATCTGACAGTGCCTCTAGGAGGTTGTGGGTGCTTTAACATTGGAGATTTTTAAGAGAAGATTGTACAGCCATTTGTCCAGAATGGTATAGGGTTTCCTTCTTGGGTAGAGGATTGGATTAGTAGACCCCCAAGGTCTCTTCCAGCTCTGTTCTTCTTCTTCTGATGTAAAATAAGATGAGCATTACTATTTGCAATCAATTAGCATATCTCTTTAGGTTTAATTTTACTGACTTTACAAATATATTTCTACACATTTATCAAATACATAAAAAAGAGTTCAGTTTGATCACTTAATTTTCTCCCACTTAACATTTATATGAAACTATTGGAATATGTCACCCATAGTTTTAGGCTGAAATATATCCTCAATTCAGATCTAATGTTGCATTTGCATTAATGAAAAAAGTCTGAAAGGATCTAGACAGAGGTTGGGTGTGGAAATGCTAGGTGAAATGAAGTGGTTATTGATTCAGAAGCCTAGTGATTGCTGTCCTGTATCACTGTTGACTTCCAGTGGGTTATATGAAAAAAAACAGGCTGACTGTTTCACGGGATTGTGCTTCTGAATTTATTATACCAACTAAAAGAGCAGGTAAGGCCAGGGCCAGGAAAGTTTTTACATAGTTATTACCTTAGCTGGAAAAGAAGTCATTCATGCCCATGCAATCTCCCGCCTTGATAGATTATGTGCCATTAAGGATCAAATAACAACAATAAAAGAACAAGCAATCAAGAAAAACACTGCAGAGCACCACAAAAGCTGCAGTGGGATTCCACAAGCTCCATGGAAATCATCAAAAATTCCTTGCCTGTGAGTCTCTGGAGACCCTAGCCAACCCTGTAGAGGTTGATGAAGAAGAGAGGATACTTGGAGCACCACAGGGAGCTCTGTAGAAGCAGAGGAAAACCTCTCAGACTGGTGAGGAGTGAAAGGCAGCCGTTATGAGCTGTCAGAAGTTGCAGCACCCAGATCAGGAAGTTAAAAGGAGATTATGGAGCAGTGTGCTTATCATAGGTAAGAATTTGTTGACCTCTACTTAAAAATCAGTTCTCCCTTAAATTGGATTAAGTGAAAGTGAAATTAAAGTGAGATTAAGAACAGGAGGTGGGATTTAAACCTTCCACTTCCAGAGCTGCAAGCAAAAAGGAATTCAGCCATTAAGAAGGGAAAAAGTCAGAAAATTTTATCATTTTGCCACAAGAAGAGCGGAAGAGAGAGGAGGCTGAAATATTAGTGAGGTTGAATCTCTGTGGTCCTCACTACATAAAATGAGAAAAAGATGAGAATCATGCAGGCTGTGTTACTCCTTGCTACCATTCCATAGTGTATCTCTGTCACAAGCTAAGGAAGTGAAAGCCAGACATTGAAGAAGCAGAATATAAAGAGTGTTGGTGTTTTTGAATTTTGGTATTAGAGAAGACTCCCAAAAATTCCATGGGCAGCTAACTAGATCATCAATAAATCAATCCCAAATTCTCACTCAAGACATTAATGACCAGACTCAAAATATTCTACTTTAGACACATTATGTAAATATCTTAATATATGTAGCTGTCTGGAAAAGGTCAAATAGTAGGCAAGGTGGAGGAAGGAGAAGAAAAATATAATGAGCACTAAGGTTGCAGACTCATAGTAATAATGACTGTATCACTGGATCTAATTGATCTACTTAGGGAGATCATCATGGACAAGACTGTTTGGTCACTAAGAACTGATTTTGAGCTGATAGCAAATAATCAATCAATCAATCAGAAAATGAGATCCCATTCCTACTTCCATCAAAATGATGAAATCAACCTTATACTACATATCTAAGAACAATTTTTATCACTTTCATGTTTGTGCAATGCCATAATCATAATACGCATACAAAAAGAGTGGAACTTTCATATGTTGGTGTGATGTTCCTTTTGTCATTCCATCTCATATTGCCTTACCTCTTTCACTATGGATTCCACTGTTCCACTTTTTATATTACTTTTTAATAATATCACTTTATTAAACTTATTAGAGTATAACATACAAATGAAAATAGGGGAAAGGAGAAAATAAAAATGATAAAGAGGATGAAAGGGGAAAAAGAAAAAAAGCATTAGCTTCTGAATCTTTTCAGTAAAATGAATGTAATAATATTATAACCTTAGCTTTTTACTGTGCATATTTAATATATATTTATGTCTCTCTCTCACACACATACAAACCTACTTGCCTAATCATTAAATTCCACAGTCAAAATTTTATTTTTTTTCTATCTCAAGCACAAAATTCAGAAGGAGTTTACAGGTAGAAACAAAGTCGATGTATTCTTCTCTTTAATTAAAGAAGTTAATTTGGCCATCTCCACTCATTCCATCAGTTTCTCAAACCCTTCTTCCTTTGTGGGAATTACTATATTTTTCAGACTATAAGACTAAAAGATACATATTTGCTGTGATGACCCATGGCGTGGCACAAAGGCAACACAGTCAGATAAGCAAAAAGAGTCCCTTTAATATCTCAACTTTGCCCCCAATGTCCAAGTTACCTTCGGGCTGGAGAAAAACTCCCAGGAATAGCCTTTGACTGTAGAAAATTCAATCCAAAACAAGGTACATGCAAACTGTAACTTAAAATCCAAACAAATCAAACTGAAGTAATTAGTTTGGCAGGGCTTTCAGACTTGAAATTTCAGACTTGAAAGCATTGCAAAACTCACACAGTTGGGAAGATGCCAGGAACACAGATAAGCCACAACAATAAAAGATAAAGTCATGTTTATTCCCAACAGTTTGCTGCATGCAGTTTACCTTTTTTATACATTGTGTTCCCAGCCACAGCTAATGAAGGATAATGAAGGATCTTTTCCTCTCCCATAAGCCATGCAACCCACATAGCTCTCTTCTCCATTCCTCCCTGCATACCCTAAGATGAAGAGGGGTTCATCCTGGGTCTTCTGTGAATTTCCTCTCCTTTGTTTTACCTCTCTCCTGTTCTGCCCAGCTGGACTTTTCCCTTCACCAGTTTCTTCCACAGCCAACAGAGCCACACTCCCACTCCCTGTCAGCTGTTTGGCTTCCTCCTCTGAGTCAGTTTCCGACAGGGGCATGTCACTAGCTTTAGAGGAGGAAAACAAGAAAAAAAAATCTGCCTCTGCCTCCCAGCAATTTTCCTCCTTGCAATAAACAGCAAACAGCCTGGTCAGCTTCAGCAAAGGCTGATTTAGCATGAGCAGCTGATTGGTGGTTGGATCAACATCCAGGAATACCATCCATCAGCTGCTCCAGGCTGCAAGGATCGCTGCCACCCATCACTGCCATCATTGCCCATTGCTGCCACCGCCTATTGCCGCCTCAGCAAGCCTAATTTTTTTGTCTCCACACATCCTATTTTCGGCCTTGATATGTGCCATTATTGGCCTTCACGCATCCCATTTTTGGCCCATTCCAGGTGGTGGGGTTGCACCATTGCCTATCATCACTGATTGTCACTGCCATTTGGCAGCGATAGGCAGTGGTGGCAATCCCCACCACCTGGAATGGGCTGAAAACAGGATGCATAGAGGCCGAAAATGGGGCATGTGGAGACCAAAAATGGCACACGTGAAGGCTGAAAATTGGGCATGCAGAGGTGGCAATAGGCAGAGGTAGTGATAGGCAGTGACAGTGGCAATGGGTGGTGGCGATCCCCACAGCCTGGAATAGCTGGTTGCCAGTATTCTGAGAGGCTGATACAACCACCAATCAGATGCTCATGTTAAATCAGGCTCTGCTGAAGCTAACCAGGCTGTTTGCTATTTACTGCAAGGAGGCAAATTGCTGGGAGGCAGAGGCTGAAGGGTGGAGACCAGTGGGTGGGTAGGGCTTCAACATTTGCTCTATAAGATGCATAGACATTTCCACCCACTTTTAAGGGGAAGTGCACTTGTAGACTGAAAAATATGGTAATATATCTTTTTATTTTTCTGCATAAAGCATTATTGCTGCTGTCAACATATACAACAATTAAGTTCCTTCCCCCCCAAAGGACTTTGTCCATTAAATGTAGAAGAAAAGTCTCCCAGTTTAATTTGTATAGTTGTTTTAAGAATCTTCAATATTAAAATATGAATCTTACCCCAGTATTTCTTTGCTTTGTCACAGTCATAGATGTTATTGTCTGAATGGGTTAAAGCAGTGGATAAATTGAATGTGTACATAGGAAAAACAGATGGATGGACATGATGAAAGGAGTGAGGGATAGATAGATGATAGGCAGACAGACAGACAGACAGATAATGGACTTCACTTTTTGGTTGCTGTTTCTTGGTTTGTTCTCTATTGGTGAAAGCAAACTTCATTTATTGTGTCATAGCTGGCAACTTTTTCACCTTCTTTTTGTGTTTTCCCTATAGATTTATTATTTAAAGAAGGACTTCTTCACGTCTTCACACAAACAATGTCAAAGCTATTTAACAATGGCTGTTTAACCTTGGTCACTCATTTTAATTGTTATGCAGTATCAGACCTATTAAGCCATCTGCTGGGTGATAGTTTGTATGTAGTATACAGCTCAGAAAGGATACTTTCCTGACTGTAGGTCATTTTGACATGATATTTTATTACTTTCTCAAACTTCTGCATACACAGCAAATATCCTCTGCTACCTAAAGATTATAAGTAATCTTAAGAAAAATCTAACTTGATGGGTTAGGTTCTGATATAGAAATGATGAACTAAGTACCATGAGTGCTTCATATCTGGGTCTCCTCCCTCCCCCCAAAAAACCTTCAAAACTTGGAAAACCAGTTTATATGAAAATGGAAAGTTTCTTTCCAATGTTCAAATCCAGATCCAGATTTTTAGAAATAAATAATAGCAAAAATATTAAGCATTTCTGAAAGATCTTTCCTGTTCATTGATATTAAGAAATGTTAATTACATTTGTTTTTGGATTATTACTATAAACCAGAATTGTATATTGATCATAAGCTTAAAATAATTTGGAATAAAGTAAATCAACAGTACTGTCCTTAAATTTAGGTTGCATTTCATAAATATACTATATTTCATGACTTTATGGTTTGCAAGGTAGAGCTACTGGCATTTGCAAAAATTTCATAAATATCCCAAAGGCTGCAGCAGGAGATTCAAATGTTCATAATTAATGTTCATAATTAAATACATTTTAAATGCAAACTTTCATCCTATTAAAAAATCAAATCACAGGTTAACATGGAAAATAGAAAATAATATATTTGTGAGAATCATAATTATGTACATGCTTTTCAATCACCTTCTCCAACATAATTTTCTCCAAATATGTTAGAACTACAGTTCCCATAATTCAAAACCTGTTTCTCTTTTCTTTCCCTCATATGGTTTTAGAAACATTTTGCAGTTCATCTAATTAGATCACTGCAATACATCATGCATCTCAGGCTGACTTAAAATCTTCTGCTTGGAGGATTTATAACAAAAATAAAACACAGAGATTGTAAAGGAGACAGGATTAAATTGAAGAGGAGCAAACAGACCCATATAATATTACTATGTGTGGTATTTATCTCGCAAGGAAATGAATTTTAAAGTGAAAGGGTCATAAAGCCCATGTCACACCGGCCAACGGATGCAAAAAGGACACAACGGACGAGCAAAATGTTCCATCCATTGTTAT